>BSBK01013189.1:0-117500 GCA_027943335.1 Chamaecyparis obtusa | reverse complement strand
GAGGAAAATTGAATCAAAAAATGTAAAATTCTAACACACCAGTTCAAAAAAAAGAATTAAGAAATTCATAACCAAATCTAGTTTGCAAAAAGCCACCACAATTAAAACTCACCTTCTCAATATTTTATCTAATAGCATACTTGCAAGACCCGCTGACAAATCTCTATAATACAAGCAAGTCTCAACTTGAACTTCACTCATAAAAAATCAACACACCTCTGTAGCAATAGAATCAAGTTCATCAAAAAATGGGACACAAGGAGCTCATCCTATGGCTTTATCAAAAATTTCCCTCACATTTCCCTCACTCTCTCCATGCCACATTGTTAACAATTCAGGGCCCTTCACAGTAATGTCTTTCCACCAACCCGGTGGTCCATAAAATAACACTCCTTTTGAAGGAGACCTTACACAAAATTTTTCAAATTTCTCAGGATGCTCCACACGATATTGAATAGTCTACATCAAACTCATAATGAATTTTGTTAGTTAATATCTCCTTGCATAGCAGACTTTCTGCATTAAAAGAAAAGAAAAGTAAAAATAGTGTACCTCTTGAAGCTCCCTCTTGAAATTTTCCAACCCTCCAATATCTTCCCAAGAGACATTTGGAACTTCAACCACCTGTCAATATTTTCCAACATTCAAGATACCTATCAATAATAAGATACAAGTTAAGGAAAATTGAATCAAAAAAATGTAAAATTCTAACACACCAGTTGAAATGAAAGCATTAATAATTTCATACCAAATCTAGTTTGCAAATCCACCCACAATTGAAACTCACCTTCTCAATATTTTCTCTAATAGCATACTTGCAAGCCTGCTAACAAATCTATAATATCAGCTCCACTGAATCCTTGGGTATAACGAGCAAGTGCCATTAGGTCCACATCCTTTGAGATGGGTGATTTTCTCAAGAAAGAATTGAAAATTTGATAAAGCGAGGACTCATCATGTAAGGGAATATAAATCAACTCGTCAAGTCGGCCAAACCTTAGCAATGCAAGATCAATGATATCGGGTCTATTTGTAGCACCAATAATAAAAATTATTTTCTTGGCTGTCCATACCATCCATTTTCATCAACAACTGGTTAAGGGACTCTATCCACAACACCACCAGCATCCACAACACTACTTCCACACTACAAACATGCAAACCAAATCTTAGTTTGCAAAAGCTGCCATAATTGAAAATCACCTTCTCAATATTTTCTCTAATAGCATACTTGCAAGCCCATTTGGAAAATCTCTATAATATCGCTCCACTAAATCCTTGGGTATAACAGGCTAGTGGCATTAGGTCCACATCCTTTGAGATAGGTGATTTTCTCAAGCAAGACTTGAAAATTTGATAATGTGAGGACTCATCAGGTAAGGGAATATAAATCAACTGGTCAAGTTGGCCAGGCCTTAGCAATGCAAGATCGATGATATCGGGTCTGTTTGTAGCACCAATAATGAAAACTATTTTCTTGGCTATCATACCATCCATTTCCATCAACAACTAGTTAAGGACTCTATCTGCATCACCACTAGCATCCCCAACACCGCTTCCATGTTGCAAACATGTAAACCAAATCTAGTTTGCAAAGCCACCACAATTGAAACTCACCTTCTCAATATTTTTTGTAATTGCATAGTTGCAAAGCCCCACTGACAAATCTCTGTAATATCAGCTCCACTAAATCCTTGGGTATAACGGGCCAGTGCCATTAGATCCACATCCTTTGAGATGGGTGATTTTCTCAAGAAAGACTTGAAAATTTGATAATGTGAGGACTCATCAGGTTAAGGACTGGTTAAGGACTCTATCCGCAGCACCACTAGCATCCCCAACAAGCAAATGAAATGCTAGAGCCCAAAGTAGTCTAGAAAATAGAACAACCAGGGATCCACTAACAACAAGTAGTAGAACGAGTGTGGACACCTGAAGATAAATATCTAGACTAATCACCAATTAGGATGTCATTGGTGATTATTCTAGATATTTATCTTCATTCATTTTTTTAAACATTCCATATTTAGTCAAAATTTTGACTAACTGTAGTCGATGGTTCGACTGACCTACCTCAAAACTCTTACCTAAATTAGTCTAATAATCAACCAGTTTGTGTCGAACTGTGGCAATGTGGGTTTGGCATCCTGGTCAGAGCGGTCAAATATTTCAACCAATATTGGTGTATATTGTGATGCAATTTGGTCGAAATATGACCGTCATGATTTTTCCATCCTGGTCGCATGGGCCAAGTATTTCAACCAAATTTGGTTGAATTTTCTACTAATATACCATCGCTTCCCAATGTCATTTTCAACCAATATTGGCATCGAACATTCTACAATTAAAGAGATATGTCAATATTTCAACGACAAAAATAGCAACCAATCAGTTGGTCAAGTATTTGACCCATTTGGGTAGAAACTTCGACCAATACTCTATCGAAAAAAGGTGCAAAATGTACTAGTGTAAGCTTCTTTTTCTTGTGGTGACAAGGACTGAGCCAAGTGAACTATCTGTGGAGCCTCATCTATAGCCAAATTGACTATTTGTGTTGGTTCAATAAGAACTAAAGATCTATCTTGAAAGTAGCTAGGGAGAAGATCAAGTACCTCATCCTTAGGCACCTCAAGGAGGTTTTCACCCTTGGATACATCATTTCTTTTTACTTTTTTTGGTTTTGACACTGCCACACAGCGTTTTTTTCCATAAAAACTCCTATTCTTTTGGTTTTCTTTTCTTTTTATTTTGTGACTAAGATACTTGATGTCTAGCTATATCATGCTGGTGGCCGGTTCACTAGTGGAAGAGACTACGGGTTTAATGGCATTCAAGTAACAGGTTATCTCATAATCATTTTAGAATGTTAGGAGCTCAGGTTCTTGATAGCGTTGGGACCAATCAAGGAGGTTAGGATGAACAAGAGGTAAGTTAATGACTGGTTCACACTGTGTGATGAAGTTAATCACCTTCATGAAATTAAGATCTAATAACATCAATTTAATCAAATGCAATGCAAATTTAACTAGAATTGAAATTATAATCTATATTATCTCATGGTTCTCTAGAAAGAAATGGTAAGTGAAGCTCTCATCTTAGATCCTCACTAGTGACACTTCAAACATGAGAATGATGCTGCTATGCTTCTACAATGCTTATGCTATGCTTAATCTAGCTCAATTGACAAATTATGATACTAAATGCTCTAAAATGCTCAAATTACTCAACAAATGGCTCAAATGCTCTTAGAATGATTTCAATTGCCTATAGTAACAATGCTTTGCAAATGAAATTCCAAGATGATAATTCTCTCAAAAATGCCTCATACTTATAGTAATTTCCCAAGTGTAGGGGGTAGAGTGAAGTAATCATGGTTATCTCATGGTTAAGTCAAAAACTTTGCTTTGTCCATAAATGGGGGGACAAGGAGACAAGACGAATGGCTAAGATTTAAACTTTAAAATGAGTGATTGAGATGCATCCTCTTTTAAGTGATCCATGTGCATTTGTTCTCAATTTTCATTGGTTGCTCCACTTGTTGAAAGAAAATGACATTTATTAAATTCAATTAATTAATTAAATTTAGCCATGAAACTGTAATAGGTTCATTTTGATTTTTTATTTAAACAACTATACAATTAATTGATTAAAATTAATTATATAGTGTTTTTGCCCCTTTTAAGCTTCAATTTAATCATTTAACATCATCATTTAATTTTTCCTTTTCTTTAATTGATTTTGTCCAACTTTATTTAATTATGTCTCTTTTAGTGTATTTTGATGATTTTGAGCCATATAATTATTTTTGCATTTTAAAAGTACTTGTCCAATTTTACGTATCTACAAATGCCCCTCTTTGAATTAATGCACAAAGAACATTGATTCAAAGATCCTTTTAAAGTCCTAATTGCTGATTCTTGATATGCCTCTAATGTGATTGATTGCTGCCTCTGATGTGATATGATATTGATTGTTGATGTTTTGATACAAAAAAAAATCTATGATGCCCCACTGATTTCATGATGTTTGATTGCAACTTTTGATTTGATACCCTAATGCCCCCTCAAAAATTAAAACGTATCAATTTCTTGATTTGAGAGATTTGACGATGTTTGATTAATCGAATATGTTTTCATTTCTGACTATTTGATGAGATGCCATGATTTAACAATTTGCCCCGGTGTGGTAATATGTCCAAGATAGATAGGTTTCTTGTAGTTGTTGGGTCTTTTCCTTGTAGGACCAAGCTTGAATCAAATAGTTGGGCTTAAAACACTAATTAGGCACTCAAGCTTAACAAGAAAAACAAACCAATTGATGAGGACAAAGAGAAATTCTCCTTCTTCTTTAAGCTCCACATTCACTCAGGTGGGTATTGCCTTATTTGCACATTTGAGACACCTCATTACAAACCAAAGGCCTGTAGATAGATTATTGTGGAATGGTTCACAAACTCCTAGGTATCCTATACCTCAATGAAGCCAATATCTCATGCAATAGCCCTACTTTCATGGAGTGAGTATGAAAACTAGAGACCTATCCTAACAACAAGAAAGGGAAAGGGTGGGACTGGATGGAAATGATTTTAGAAATGGGTTTGAAAGGACCCCTGAGATGCCCTAACTCTCTGATAGACTAGTGCCTTATCCAATGGGCAACAAAGTCAAATACTTCACTGCAATAGAGCTATGAAACAAGAAGAAAAAACACTCACCCTAACTAGATCATACATTACCAAACCATTTGTGCACCCAGATATGCTATCACCTATCCAAAGAAAGACCTAGGAACAGGCAATACATTAACCAGCATCCACTGGAAGACAAACATGATGCATCTTTGATACCTTAGCTCATACATATCTGAACACTAACTTTGAACCAGTTGTCCCTGCAAAAACAACTCCACTTGCAAACACTTAGGCAATGCAAAAAAACAAATCAAACACCCTTGATGTATGATTAATGGACTCAGAATTCAACTGGAGACAATCTGAGAGCAAAACAATATATTGAAATCTTATACATAAGACATCTATTACAATTTCATTATATTCCCATAGCTAGAGAGGATAGAGGGAACACCCTATATGTAGAGAAGAAGGAGAAATCTACAGAGTAGAAACTTTCACTTGGAACCAATTCTCCTCAAAAATTTTGTAGAAGAAGGAACCCTTACAAAATTGAACAACCTATAATTTATACCACTAGCTGCCTTGGAATTCTCTAGGAGAATGCAACAATCTACGGATAGCTAGGGTAAGGGTTTCAACTACCAAAAAATTACATCAAAATTTATTACAGGGGTAGGAAACTGAGAACCTCAAGGAAACAGATCAAAGATGATCTCCAATCATGATAATTCTCAAAATAGCGCATAGAAGATCATAGATCTATCAAGACAGAAGATCAAAACAATCACCCTGAAATGATGCCTCGAGCCACGAAAAACTATCCTCCTCCACATGGCACAAATCCCTACAATCGTTCAAAGCACCCTGGACCACACTAGAATGGTAGAGAATTTCAAACTCACTAACTTTGGCTCTTTCTGTCATCAATTTTAGTCCTTCCTAGCCACTGGAAATGTCTCTGATATTTGAATTCAAACTCCAATGGTTACAACTTTGGCACCTAGCACATTGGCGGTCATTATTTAAAACTTTACCAACTTTATATCCTCACCATCTGATCAATTTCCCCTCACGGGCTCGGCAACCTTACAATAATCTTTAGTCGTGCAACCGCACAGTCAAAAACTTCACCGCCATAGAAAATCAGCTTCACATATATGCTTGGTCGCATGATCGCAAGGCACCCAACTCACCCGTGTGATCATGCGGCCGCGGTCCCTAAGCCATAGTCAATGGTTAGAAACCCCATAGGAAAAGTCCCTAGCAATGTCACCACCACAACCCCGCAATTACGACCACAGATGGTCAATCGCATGATCGCATAACCTGGGGGATGGGCTATGCAAACATGCGACAACCCACAAACTTAACCCTGCCACAACCGTGACCACAGACCATTGTCGCATGATCGCAAGCCGTGGAAATGGCCCTTGTGATCATGCGACAGGACCATCAGACCGCCACATCATTGCTCACTGGCCAATCAAACATCAACACCTCAGCACACCCTGGAAAATGGATCCACCACCCATCAACTCTTTTAAACACTACCAGATCAAACAGTTGTCGCATGATCACAAGGGGAAAGAATATTCCTTGCGGTCATGTGGCAACCGTAGGATGGAAAAGGGCTCTGACAATTGAGCCCACTGATGAACTGCCACATCACCACCTACCACCAGGCCTTAGCAAGGAAGAACCTTTTTGCATGATCACAAGCCATAAAAATGGCCCATGCAATCATGTGACAAGGCCATAAGACCATCACCATTACGCGACATTGCGATTGAAGCATAGAAAACTGCCAGGCAAGTCGCCAGATGCTAAGGCCCTAACCATCAGGATCGAGCGACAAGGAGATAACAATTAGTCGCCAGGTCATGGAATGAGAAATTAACTGCCAGGAAAGTTGAACAATAGGAAGAACTGGGACCCACGGGGACAAGTGGCAGGTGGTCACATGATCACATGTTAGAAAAGTCTGACATGCGGCCATGCGACAGCCAATCAAGAGGAGCCACCTGTCACACCCACACAAAAAAACCAACGGGTGTCGCAAAAGTACAAAGGCTAAACATCTTGCATCTCTTCCACGTGAACATATGACAATCACTGATCCACTGTGAACTTTAACCATGCTGAAGCATGAAGAAAAAAGACCGCCACATGACTGCCATGCATTTAGTGACAACGCGACAAACCACCCGCCGAGTCACTGGATGCTAGCCACAAATCGCCAGATATCTGGAGATAACATGACAAAATAGTCACCAAGTCACTGGATAGGAGATGTAACCACTAGAAAACCTAGACAATCAGTGACATAGAGCCTGCAAGGACTGGGCCCCACCAAACATCGCACCTGCGCAGTTAGAGAAAACACCAGCAAACAGGGAACTAGTGTGAGGTTGAAAACACACAATGTTTTTGATGAAAGAGGATCGAAAACACACAAAGTTTCTGACACATCAGCAGATAAGCGCACAAAGCTGGAAGACAAAGGCTCAAAAACAATGTAGGTTATCGGTCAAAGATCAAAAACATCATGGACCTTTGAAAACACTGTGGGTTTTCGACACTGTGGTAAATTTTGAAAACACTTCCCGCAGACCTTAAACTTTGAATAACTTTCAGGATCTTGCAATTTAGCTCATGAAATTTGGACCAGAGCAAGGTGACAACATGGAGAACATGGGGCAAGAGGCAATTAACAAACACATTGCATGGAACAGGCCAATTTTGCAAGATTTTACAATGATAGAAAATTGGCCTAACAGTGGCTCTGTCTGGGGACGATGGGTAACTTGTGCCCATGAGAGAATTCAGGATTTCTGGGAGAGCAGATCACCCTCAGGACAAAAAGGTAGGGACCACAAAAAACATAGAGCAGACAAAAAAAATAAGGGGACAGGAAAGAACACAACAAGAAGGGGAAAGACATTTACAAAATGTACACTTTTTACAAAAATCTGCAGCAACAAACAAGAGTTAGTCCTTGCCTCTGTCAAAAACTTGATTTTCATTCCTTCCTACATGTTGCACATCAGACATTCTATTTTTATTTGTCTCCATAGGCCTGTCAACATGTTCAACCAGCATATCAGGAAGAACAAAGTAGCTTTCTTCATAGTGCATGTAAAAAATTTTGGCACTCTCTCCATCCTGCTCACTATGAAAGTATGATTCAGCATGCCAATGGTCAGCACCTCTATACTGAAATTGATCTTCACCTGCTGACACATGCATGTTATCAAATGGAAACACAAAAGCCTCATACTCTGCCTGGAGAAAGGCCTCATTCATATCTTGTCTTTGCATTTCCATAGGTGTGACTGGCTGGACCTCAAAAGAATAGTCAAATTGATACCCACAGATGGAGAATGAACACCCTAAATCAACTGGATCTAAAACCTCCACATGCTCCTCAAACAAGGGATTGAAAACTTCATGCAAAACACCTTGTTGAACATCATGACAAAAGATGGGCTGAGAATCAAATTCTTCATCATATAAAGGATTGGAAAACACCTTAAAATCAGCATCCGTCTCAACCTCATGGAGACTCCCAGCACATAAAGAAAAATCAGAGCCATATGAAGACTCACTGATATCACATTGAATTATTTTTTCTTTATCTTCATACCCTGAGGATGAATCATCCTTAGCATCTTCACTATCTAAAGAATGTTCACTTCCATCATCACTTTCCTCTTCCCATGTTGCATCTGACTCATATGAAGACACCACACCCTCACTATCTTCATCACTCTCAACATCAGCACTTAAGGACTTGACCCTAAGTGCATCCTCAAGCTCAAGGCTACCATCACCAACTATCCAATCCCTGACACATATGTAATGCTCTTCCCACAAAGCATGTGTCCAACTAGTTGACTCATGAAAACAGAGCTCCAAGAATAAACCAATGAACTCAGATTTAGGAAACTCAACATCCTCAAGAAGCTCATCATACACCTCACAAAATCTATCATAAAATAGAGATATGGATAGATCCTTTCTGCATCCTACCTTCAGCCTTACCAATTTCATATAATCTCTAAGGATGCCTTGCTCTAATAATGCAATCTCATTATTAATCCTATCCATTACAACCAATGCAATACTTCCATAAAATTCTGCCAAACTATAGCTAAAAAATTGAAGTATGCTAACCTCTAATCACACCTTACTCTTTTCTTTGTGCATGACCACTTAATAAGGAGACATTTAGAACTTGAAAAATACCTAGGAAAATCTTGCAGCAGAAGACCTTTGGCTGGAAGGCAAGGCAGATCTAGAGCTCACCTTGTGGCTCCATCAAGTTCTTTGTAGTGTAGAGTAGCCACCTCCTTGACAAGAAAGTGTTTCACTATTTCTTCTTCCAACCAGCACAAAGCTACACTAGGTATACACACTATTTATCAGGAAGATGCACTGATCAAATAGAGACAAATCAGAGCCGCCACTCATGACCATGTGAGAAAATATCAGAAAATGCTTGTTTTTGTATCTGACTCTTTTCTAGACTCTCCCCAGCAGAGTCACCATTTTGTTGGGTCTTTTCCTTATAGGACCAAGCTTGAATCAAATAGTTGGGCTTAAAACACTGATTAGGCACTCAAGCTTGACAAGAAAAACAAACCAATTGATGAGGACAAAGAGAAATCCTCCTTCTTCTTTGAGCTCCACATTCACTCAGGTGGGTATTGCCTTATTTGCACATTCGAGACACCTCATTACAAACCAAAGGCCTGCAGATAGATTATTGTGGAATGGTTCTCAAACTCCTAGGTATCATGTACCTCAATGAAGCCAATATCTCATGCAATAGCCCTACTTGCATGGAGTGAGTATGAAAACCAGAGACCTATCCTAACAACATGAAAGGGAAAGGGTGGGACTAGATGGAAATGATTTTAGAAATGGGTTTGAAAGGACCCTTGAGATGCCCTAAGTCTCTAATAGACTAGTGCCTTATCCAATGGGTAGTAGGGTCAAATACTTCACTGCAACAGAGCTATGAAACAAGAAGACAACACACTCACCCTGACTAGATCATACATTACCAAACCATCTGTGCACCCAGATATGCTATCACCTATCCAAAGAAAGACCTAGGAATAGGCAATACATTAACCAGCATCCACTGGAAGACAAACATGATGCATCTTTGATACCTCAGCTCATACATATCTAAACACTAACTCTGAACTAGTTGTCCCTGCGAAAACAACTTCACTTGCAAACACTTAGTTAATGCAAATAGACAAATCAAACACCCTTGATGTATGATTAATGGACTCAAAATTCAAATGAAGACAATCTGAGAGCAAAATAATATATTGAAATCTTATACATAAGACATCTATTACAATTTTATTATATTCCCATAACTAGAGAGGACAGAGGGAACACCCTATATGCAAAGAAGAAGGAGAAATCTGTAGAGCAGAAACTTTCACTTGGAATGAATTCTCCTGAAAAATTTTGCAGAACAAGGAACCCTTAGAAAATTGAACAACCTACAATTTATACCATTAGCTACCTTGGAATTCTCTAGGAGAATGCAACAAGCTACGGATAGCTAGGGTAAGGGTTTCAACTACCAAAAAATTACATGAAAATTTATTACAAGGGCAGGAAACCAAGAACCTCAAGGAAACAGATCAAAGATGATCTCCAATCATGATAATTCTCAGAATAATGCATAGAAGATCATAGATCTATCAAGAGAGCAAATCAAAACAATCAACCTAAAATCACACCTTGAGCCACAAAAAACTATCCTCCTCCACATGGCACAAATCCTTTCAATCACTCAAAGCACCCTAGACCACACTCGAACGATAGAGAATTTCAAACTCACCAACTCTGGCTCTTTCTGTCATCAATTCTAGTCCTTCCTGGCCGCTAGAAATGTCTCTGATATTTGAATTCAAACTCCAATGATTACAACTTTGGCACCTAGCACATCGGTGGTCATTATTTAAACCTTTACCAACTTTATATCCCCACCGTCTAATCAATCTCCCCTCATGGGCTTGACAACCTTACAATAATCTTTAGTCGCACAACCGCGCGGTCACAAACTTTATCACCATAGAAAATTGGCTTCACATATATGCTTGGTTGCATGATCGCAAGGCACCCAACTCACCCTTGCAATCATATGACCGTGGTCCCCAAGCCACAATCAATGGTCAGAAACCCCATAGGAAAAGTCTCTAGCAGTGTCACCACCACAACCCTGCAACTGTGACCATAGACGCTCAATCGCATGATCGCATAACCTGGGGGATGGGCTATGTGAACATGTGACAACCCGCAAACTTAAACCTACCCCAACTTCCACTACCAAGTCTGCAACCATGACCACAGACCGTTGTCGCATGATCGCAAGCCATGGAAATGGCCCTTCCAGTCATGTGACAGGACCATCAGACCGCCACATCACCACCCACCGGCAAATCAAACATCAACACCTCAGCACACCTTGGCAAATGGATCCACTACCTATCAACTCTTTTAAACACTGCCAGATCGAACTATTCTCGCATGATCACAAGGAGAAAGAATATTCCTTGGGATCATGTGGCAACCGTAGGATTGAAAAGAGCTCTGACAACTGGGCCCACCGATGAACTGCCATATCACCACCTACCACCCGGCCTTAGCAAGGAAGAACCTTGTCGCATGATCGCAAGCTATGAAAATGGCCCATGCGATCATGCGACAAGGCCATAAGACCACCACCATTACGTGACATCACGACTGAAGCATAGAAAACTGCCAGCCAAGTTGCCAGATGCTAAGGATTGAGCGACAAGGAGATAATAGTTAGTCGCTAGGTCACAGAATGAGAAATTAACCACCGGGCAAGTTGAACAATAGGAAGAACTAGCACCCACATGGACAAGTGGTAGGTGGTCGCATGATCACATGTCAGAAAAGTTTGACATGTGGCCATGCGATAGCCAATCAGGAGGAGCCACCTGTCACACCCACACAAAAAAACCAATGGCCCTCACAAAAGCGCAAAGGCTAAACATCTTGCATCTCTTCCATGTGAACATATGAAAACCGCCGATCCACTCTAAAATTTAACCATGCTGAACCATGAAGAACAAAGACCACCACATGACTGCTAGGCATTCAATGACAACACGACAAACTGCCCGCCAAGTCGTTGGATGCTAGCCACAAACTGCTAGATATCTGGAGATAACATGACAACACAATCACCAGGTCACTAGATAGGAGATGTAACAGCTAGAAAACCTAGACAATTAGTGACATAGAGCTTGCAAGGACTGGGCCCCACCAAACATCGCACCTGCGCAGTTAGAGAAAACACTAGCAAACAGGGAACTAGTGCAAGGTCGATAACACACAATGTTTTTGATGAAAGAGGATCGAAAAAATACAAATTTTTTGACACGTTAGTAGATAAGCACACAAAGCTAGAAGACAAAGGGTTGAAAATAATGCAGGTTATCATTCAAAGATCGAAAACATCATGGACCTTTGAAAACACTGTGGGTTTTCGACACTGTGGTAAATTTTGAAAACACTTCCCGCAGACCTTAAACTTTGAATAATTTCAGGATCTTGCAATTTAGCTCGTGAAATTTGGACCAGAGCAAGGTGACAACATGGAGAACAGGGGGTAGGAGGCAATTAACAAACACATTGCATGGAACAGGCCAATTTTGCAAGATTTTACAATGACAAAAAATTGGCCTAATAGTAGTTAAGCAAAACAATTGATTAGGATAACAGGATAATGGTACCAATGAATGTGATTTGTCAATTTGATAGGATAGGATATCGATAGGATAAATCAATTAGTGTGAAAATTGATATGATTTGATACTACTGCTTTGTTCTCAGGACACAAAGACACGAACAAATGGTACTGGGTGTGATTGCTGAATACTTTTGATAGAACTGATTGACGTAAGATGATTCACTGATATAGAGTACTGATATGATTCCCTTAATTTTAAAAATAGGCACATTTTTGTAAGTTATACATATGGTCCCTAGCTTCTTGGATATTAGATTTATGGATCTTCCTTGTTGATTTTGTATCATGTTGATGTTTTATTGATCAGGACTTAGATGTATCATTTTGTCATTTTGATATTGTATCTTGATATACAGATTGTTGGATCTTTGATATTATGAATATTGATATGATGACATGGAATTTTCCTTGATTTCCCCTTTTTGATTGATCAAGATCGATAACTGAACCCCCTTTTCCCTTGGAAAAATAACTACAAACCAATGCACTTAATCTAACATGATAAATGTAATTAATCTAACATGATAATGCAATGCAATGCAGCTAAGTTTCACTACCCTTTTGGCAATGAAATGCCCTAAGGATAAATTTTCATCATTGAGCATTTTGGGACCGGAAAGCAAGTACAACCATCACTGACCACATCATGATGATAAGAATATCACTTTTATATCACTTTTGGTAACACCCTTTTGGAAACTAGTACAACCCTCACTAGTTGGATGACCAAACTATATGAGTATGAATACCAATCCATTTTCTTAAACAACCAAAGGTCAACCCTCCACCCTATATGAGAGTCCTCGATGGTTCTTTGGTGACCATGTCATTAGACAAATTCACATAAGTTGTTGGATCTCCTCAAGACAGTCACTCAAAGGCAAGAAAACTATCATGTCTTCATCATCGCCAATCTAGTCGAAACATCATTGATTAGCTAAAAAGATGTGATAAAAGTCAATTCAATACAGATCCTCAAAAGAAAGTTTCAAGTGTTTTACAATGTTTCATTATTTTGTACAAAAGAAAGCTTCAAGTGTTTTTCCATGTTTTCTGATTTCCAACAAGTATTTCCAAGTATTCTGATCTTTAAGGTGTTTTTGTCAATTTTTAATCCCGAATAATAAAGTCAATGAAGGCTCAAGGATCAAGTTGTAGGATCAAAATACTTGGTTGTGAACAATGATATCCATCAAAGGTTCAACAAAATATCTCTCTTTTGAAGTTCTAATAAGTCTCTCTCTGATGTGACCAATTGTATCACTTATCGAATCCACTTGAGTTTAATGCATTGCATCATGTGAATTGAAGTTGTAATACCCCTCACATCTTATTATTGTTGAGACTATGTTTAGTTTGATACTGTTTTATCTTAGTTGATTAGATCAGACATATATCATATGTTATATTTATATTGTGGTGTGTGATTAAACAATTATATTTTGGATGTTAATTGTCATGTTTGAACTGGAACAAAACATTATGTGATGGTTAAATTTAGTAATGATGGATTTTATATGATGTTTCAAATGCATGAATTAATTGATGTAATTTAGATGATGATTATATCTGGTACTTACCCCATACCCGCATGTGTATGGTATCGTGTTTGTTATCATATATGTTTTCTTTTCTGTTGACATGCATGTATGGTAGAGGAGGAGGCGTAGTTACACCATTGAGTCGGGTCCACACGTCCTAGCCATCCCTACCATTGTTTGTTATTATATTTATATATGCACATGTACATGCAGTGGTTTTTATGCAGGTTGCAGGTACCGGGCATCGACTTCCCTGGTTTGACAGGATGAGCGTGCCTTATGATGTCTCAATGGCAGAGAAGGGGAGTTAGCACTCAGGCCAATTCCCTAGCCTAACCTAATCATCCTAAAACCACGGATGGAATCTTACTTGACTTACCTGAATCGAATTCATTCTGCTAGAATGAATCCGATATATGTTTTCCCAGTTGAGCATGATATTGTCTTAGGTGTTGTTCCATGTCGGTGTCACATTTTGACCTTGTAGATCTCATGTCTGATTTCTGATAGTTATTTAAATTACGTTGACATATTGGTAAATATAATGTTATTAGTATGATATAACATAATTAGTTATATATGCTTTCACTAAGTCTCTTATAATAATAATATTATAAATGGTATATATATTAATTTTATATGTATGACTATATGTTTATACAGATACAGCTTATTATATAATTTTGAATATTGAGTGATATAACTTAATGCAAATGATAAATTAAAAATAAAAGAAATGAAATTTAAGAAGAAATAAAAAGAAAAGAAATTTACAATTTTTAATTGTTTCATTTTAGGTAGTTGACTTGAATAGTAGGGGGAAATAATAAAATATTTCTCCCCTACTTTTCAAGCCAATTTAGAGGTAAGAGAGGGAGACTTGTCACTACTTTTGATATGCAAAATTTAGAGGAGAGAATGGAGAGAGAGATGAAGGGTTGAGGAAGAGAAGAGAGGAAGAATAGAAGGCAATTTGGGAGCTGATTTGGAAGCAGCTAAGAGTTCAAGCTTGTGGATTGGAGAGGTATTCTCGGCTAGACTTCATCAGCCTGCTTGTTGAACCAGGTAGGATTTGAGTTCCTTAATATGTTCTAATTTAGATTCTAATCTTTCCATCAAATGAGAGAAAAGATTTATCTCCTCAAATTGAATAGTGAAGCAAAAGTTCAGTGAGAATTTAGTTTGCAATGTGAAATTTTAACATCATAAACATACAATCCTTCTCAAATTCAGTCTTTAGTGAATCCAATTTTGGAATGGAAATGAACTTGTTACTCCATAACTCAATGGGACTTAGTGATATTTTTATCCAATGTTGTCATATTATTCATTAAATGAGCAAATTGGTTATGTTGATATCTCTATTGTTTTGGAAATCAAACCATATCTAAACCTTTTTGATATACCATTAACTTAATGTCTATAGACTTCATAATATTTTAAGAAAACAAATGAAATTTGATGAATGAATAGTCATAGTAGTGGAGGAAATAAAACAAAATTAACTTTCAAAAGAGAGTTCAATTACAAAGAAATATGAGCTTTCAGCTCTCTGGAAATTGTATGGGAAAAGAATTCCCATACAATTTCTTACATAGTCATCATTTAATTATATTTCCTACCACCTTGGACTATAAACAAAAAAAAATTAATACCTAGTCAACACTTACCTTACACAACCCATCACTTCTTCACCTTGGAGCTCGCACCACTCCGTGCACAATATTAATAGCATGAAAAGTAAGAATGAATTCTTTTATTTGTTTGAGTTATGTCAATTTGGATGTTACGTAGGGATTAGTATGGGCTTGGAAAAGTTTTTAAAAAAATGCATTAACTTTGGTACCCTTTTTCCCAAAGCTTTCTTTTCACCACCTCTTGTCTTGTCCTTTACTCCATGTCATGGACAAGTACTTGGGAGTAGGCCTTAATGGCTATTAGGTGGCATGAGTTCCTAACATCAAGCTTTTTATTTTCTTCCTTGTTCAAACAACTTGCCTTCACCCACATGTGCGCTTTCCTAGGTGATGCTCATGTGTCACTTCTTGGAATTTATTAAAGTTGCTTTTTCCAAGCCATGGATTGACTTTGGATGCATGTATTGGGCTTAGTTCATGTGTGGAGTGCTTGGGATTTGGTGGGACCCACCCCAAGTCACTTCCACTCCTTGATTTTCACAGCCCTTTCTAGGGAAATTTTAAAATGTTTTATGTTTTCTTTTATTAATATGGATTTGCATGATGATGTGGAGGTAGGTCCTAGGTGCTAGGTGTTAGGGGTGGTTAATTATAAATTTGATTAGACATTAATAGGATATGTTTTACTAAACACTAAGCATGTTATTTTTAAGTTAAAAGTTGAGCAATATAAATTGGAGATATTACTTAAATTTGAATTTGGAATATTAATTCTATTATGTGAATGATTTTATTAACCATTATTTTTATCCTACTAGTGAATTCATTATGGTTTTTTGGTATTTAAATTTAGCCTTGGCAATGGAATGTTAACAATAGGTGTTATAGCATTATTTCTAGTAAACTTATTATTTTATCCTTTAATTGTATTTTAGGAGTGCGTATCCGAGATTAGTAATCTTTCCATTACTTAAGAAACGTTCTCATTTATCAAGCTATAGTAGGCAATATTAGAGTTAACAATATGGTCACTTTATGGTAGACATGGATATTCTAATTAGTGGGATTAATTAGTGTGAGCAAAATTACTTGTTAATATGATCATTATGTCTTGGTTTACCTTACGACATGTCAATTTCTTGTTACGATGTTCTCTTACTATGTATATCATATGTGCATGTTAAAATACCCTGTTGATGTAGTTGATTTACATACGGGATTAGATAACCGAATAGGGGGTAAAATTCAGAGGTCGGGTATATGTTGTGGTTATCAGTTATCTGGTTGTTGATTGTTTTTATGGTGCAATGTGGATTCTATCTTCTTTTGCTTGTTTTGGATTAGGGTCAATGTGAGACCTTGATGGGGAGGTCAAACCGATCCCTGTTATTATTTTCCTCCTAGTGGATTAAAATTTGAATTAGTGGCCAAGTTGATTTATGTTTTGAAATGGGAATATGCTTTATTTATTTATTTGGTTATTGGAATTTAATGTGTTATAAGTGGCCACAAACCAGGATGGGTATTGTTGTGAAACTAGGGTAGGTTATCAAGATGTGATGTAGGGGCTGGCTTGCAATGGATCACCGAGGCCCACAAGTGGCTGACGGATCATCCATTGACAAGTTTCTTAATTTTGGTGATAACATTATAAAAATTGATCTAGTTAGGAAAACATTAAAAAAGATAAATTGTGATACTTTGTCCATACCTTGAGTGTCGTCGGTTCAGTGAGGAACCTTCAGGACTAAACTCAAGGGTGGAACATCGATATACTTGTCTTCATGAGAGATATCGATGCCATGTATGATCACTTGAGTGCCGTCAGTTCAGTGAGGAACCTTTAGGACTAAACTCAAGGGTGGATCTACGTGATGACACCCTCCTACTCACACCGTAGATATCCTATGTAGGTTAGTGCCTCTAGTAACCTATATACCCTCTTGTTCTAGAGATGTCTTCCTAGGTGATGATTGTGGATTGGTCCTTAGTGTGTGTGTGGACCTGGTGTTATCTCCCTAGCATGGTGGGGTGGACCTCTGGGTTCCACATGGTTGGGAGGTAGTGTACTTCTCCATTGAGACTGTTGCGGTTACCCTTCTTCACCTAATTGTACACTTGGATTAGTCTATCACATTTGTTGCAGATTTATGTACCCAGTTATTAGAAGATATTATCTTGTACTTGTAGGAGATTTCATTTGATTAGCAATGATCCCTATGTGGATCCATGATGTATTTTGATATTTTTAAATTTTATTAAACATCACCGCATACCCTACGATATGTGTAGTGGATGTAGGTGATCATGTGATGTAATGTTATATTGGTTCAAGAGATGTATTTAATTTTATTATGTACTTAAAAGTTCTTTAGCATTTGATCTTGTTAGCATAGTGTTAGTTAGATGATGTAATACTACGTCAGGGACCCTTGAGAATGAAATTGAATGATGTGTTTATTCAAACTTATGTATGTAGAGCAATGTGATGCTTTATTTAATGTGCTTGTTAACATTAGTAAAGTAAAAAAAAAATTGGGTGCATAACTTAGCATAACTTTTAGTGTTAATCTCTTGGGTTCCCTGGCAGGGTGTTACAACTTGGTATCAGAGCATGAGTTCTACACTGGGAACTCTGTGAATAATATGTGCACCCATTAGGTCTTATTAGTTAAACATGTGAAAACCAAACTTAGACATCAAAACAACTTGTTTGTGGAAATCTTTAACTCTCACGAAAACTTAAACCAAAACAAAACTGGTTTAAAACTATGTTTTCATATGGTTGCTTTATGGTTTCAAATGTGACATACTTAATATATATATGCTTAAATGTTTTTTCCTAACACTATGGTTGCAAGAAACATGCCTCCTATGACTAGAGCTCGTGGGTTAGGTAGAGGTAGAGGTAGAGGTAGAGTGGACACACCCTCTTTCTTAGTTGATCAGGATAGTGCACAGAGCCATAGTAGAATTCAGAGTGATAGTGGCCAGGATGGTACAGAGGAATTAGACACCAGAAAGGTTTTACAAGCCATTCTTGAGAGGTTACCACCTTTGCAAAATAGAGGTAATCAGGGAGATCAGTTCAGAGAGAGGGAGAGGACTCCCCTTAGATAGGTTGTACCAGTAGAGTATGATGCCGCTATGGCAAGTCAAATGAAGGACCTATTTAGAATGCCAAAACTTCCATTTGATGGCATAGGTACCAGGTTTGAGGTGGATACATGGCTCATTGGTTTAGATAGGTACTTCTCCATGTATCCATTTGCTAGCAATGTAAAAGCTAGATATGCTATCATGCAATTGACAGATTCAGCATCATCATGGTGGAGGATAGAAGAGAGTAAATTGGGAATCACCATAGATACAGTTACATGGGAGTTGTTCCTTGAGAGCTTTAGAGATCAATTTTTATCAGATCAGTGGAGACAAGACCGTGCGGATGAGTATCATTACCTAAGGTAGAGGAATATGACCATACAGGAGTATGAGCGGAAGTTTTTTGAGCTGAAACAGTATTCTAGTTATAGTAGTGAATCACCCCTCATGATTCAGCATTTTATTAGAGGCTTAATGCCCATATTGGAGGGGAAGTGAAGGTCTTCAAACCCAAGACCCTTAGAGAAGTAGTAACAAAAGCTATACTCATAGAGAAGAAATTTCAAGGCAAACATGGTGGGCAGACAAGTGGTGGTGGCACATCAGATTTCAAGGGTAAACAGTCACAAGGTAACACCAGTTTCAAGAAGCCATCACACTTCTCCAAAGGCAATCAAAATCAAAGTCAACAGAGTTCAAAACCCCCCGATCAGAGTGGTACAGCTTCCAATTCCAGAAAGTTTCATAATAGTCAGCGCTTCAAGCATAACCAGCCTTCTCAGCCCACACAGTCAGTGCAGAGCTCACATCCGGGTAGTGGTAGAGGTAGTTTCCATCAGTCCAGTGCACCCTCAGCAGGTAGGGGTTATGGTAGAGGCACAGGTTGTTTCACATGTGGACAGTTTGGGCACATTGCAGTCAATTGCCTGCAGTGTGGTTCACAGTATTCCGGGCAGAGACCTGCACCATTTGAGCCTATGATTGGGGATTCAGGTAGATCTCACAGAGTGTTTGCAGTAGTAGACCACTGTCAGATAGAGCACTAGGGCATAGTTATTGAGTCATCAGGTGCTATCCGAGGTATTGATGTTTCTATATTATTTGATTATGGATCTACGGATTCTTTTATATCTCCATTTGTAGTAGAGAGATGTGGACTAGTGGCAGTAAAGCAAGGCATAGGCTGGCAAGTGGAGCTATCTTCAGGGGCAAAGGTGAACACAAACACCTTAGTCCGCCATTGTTGGGTAGATTTGGGTAGCTTTAACACTTCAGTTGATCTTCACATAATTCCATTGGGGTCATATGATGTTGTTTTAGGCATGGATTGGTTGGAATCCCATGGAGTTACTATTGATTGTAGATAGCAGATCATTAAATGTAGGGATGATTGGGGTAAAAACATTGAGATTAGAGGCATTCAGCATCCTATTTCTCTTCGTATGATTTCTGCCATGTAGATGAAGTGAAGCATGAGAAAGGGATGCCAAGTGTTTGCAGTGTCTTTGAGGGAGTTTGAGGATGAGGATGATGAGAAGAAGTCCCTTGATCACCTTGTGCTACAGGAATTCATTGATGTCTTTCCAGATGAGATCCTAGGTATGCCACCAAAGTGGGATATTAATTTTCATATTGATCTTATTCCAAGAGAAGAGCCTATATCTAGAGCTCCATATAGGATGACTACACAGGAGTTGAGTGAGTTGAAGCTGCAATTGGAAGAATTGTTGGCTAAGGGATGTATCAGGCCTAGTGTTTCACCTTGGGGAGCACCAGTTCTCTTTGTCAAAAAGAAGGACAATTCTTTAAGACTGTGCATTGATTATAGACAGTTGAACAAAGTATCAGTCAAGAATAGGTATCCTTTGCCATGGATTAATGATCTCTTTGATCAGGTGAAAGGTGCAAGGGTGTTCTCTAAGATAGATCTCAAGTCAGGTTATCATCAATTGTGCATTAGAGAGGAGGACATCCACAAGATAGCTTTTCGGACACGCTATGGTCACTATGAGTTCATAGTGGTACCATTTGGCTTGACAAATACTCCATCTGTATTCATGAGTTTGATGAATGGGGTATTCCGTAAGTATCTTGATCATTTCATTTTTGTCTTCTTGGATGATATTTTGGTTTATTCTAAATCCATGGAGGAACATGAAGAGCACCTTCGGTTGGTATTGCAGTGCCTTAGAGAGAATCAATTGTATGCTAATCCAGCTAAGTGTGAGTTCTTCAAGATAGAGATTCAGCACTTGGGCCACGTGATCTCGGGTGATGGTATTTCAGTGGATCCCGCAAAGATTTAGGCTATAGTTGATTGGCCGACACCTACCAATGTGCCAGAGGTTTGCAGTTTTATGGGTTTGGTAGGATATTATCGTAAGTTCATAGAGAACTTCTCTAGAGTTGCTTACCCCATCACCTCATTGCAGAGAAAGGGTAAGAAGTTCATTTGGTCTGAGAAGTGTGAAGAGGCATTCAGAACCCTCAAGCATAAGTTGACTAGTGCACCTATTCTTTCAGTACCTGATCCCACAGGTGATTTTGTGGTTTGTACAAATGCTTCGTTGGAGGGTATTGGAGCAGTCCTCATGCAGGGAGGACGGGTGATTGCTTATGAGTCTTGCAAACTCATGGATCATGAGTTGAACTATCCCACACATGATCTTGAGCTAGCAGTGGTAGTCCATGCTTTAGTCCAATGGAGACACTTTTTATTGGGACACCAATTTGAGCTTCATATTGATCATCGCAGTCTATAGTATATTTTCACTCAGCTTAATCTGAATGCTAGATAGAGGAGATGGATGGAGTTCCTTTGTGAGTATGATTTTGAGGTTAAGTATATCTAGGGGAAAGAGAATGTGGTAGCCAATGCTCTGAGTAGGAAGAGGTGAGTTGTAGCTATGGCTACACTTGGTGTTGATTTGAGGAGTAGGATCTTGCAGGCACTTCCTCGAGATACTTTTTATCAGGAGGTGAAGGCAGAGATTGAGTTTGGGAGGCCTCTAGTAGGAAGATTTGAAGGGTATGTGTTGGAGTCTGATGGTTTGTTGCATCATGCGAGCAGGATCTATGTACCACCCTTGGATGATCTTCGTTCATTGATCTTATCTGAGGCTCATTATGCACCTTACTCAGCATATCCTGGTGTCAAGAAGTTGCATGAAGATCTTTGACAGCTATATCATTGGCAGGAATGAAGAGGGATATTGTTGATTTTGTTGCTAGGTGCTTAGAGTGTCAGAGGGTTAAGGTAGAACATCAGCATCGAGCAGGACTGTTACAGTCACACAGTATTCCCTCGTGGAAATGGGATGTTATATCAATGGATTTTATTGTGGGTTTGCCTTTGACACCCCGTAGACATGATGCTATCATGGTCACTATTGATCGGTTGACTAAGGTAGCTCATTTTTCTCCCATGAGATCCTCTTACACAGCTTCATCAGTAGCTAGAGTCTTTATGCAGGACATAGTGAGATTGCACGGTATCCCTCAATAGCTCATTTACTTCAGCATTTTGGAATTCTTTGTAGCATGATTTGGGTGCTCAGTTGAACTTTAGCACAGCCTATCACCCTCAGATAGATGGGCAAACAGAGCGTGTGAATCAGGTCCTAGAGGATATGTTGAGGATGTATGTCATGGATAGGCAAACACATTGGGAGGATTATCTATACTTGGTGGAGTTTGCATATAATAATGGA
Organism: Chamaecyparis obtusa; assembly: GCA_027943335.1. Lineage (NCBI taxonomy): Eukaryota > Viridiplantae > Streptophyta > Pinopsida > Cupressales > Cupressaceae > Chamaecyparis > Chamaecyparis obtusa. Next base: position 95,070 of record BSBK01013189.1, on the reverse strand, counting down.
TACCATAGTTCCATTGGCATGTCACCATTTCAGGCATTGTATGGGCATCCTTGTCGTACACCCATTAGTTAGGATAGGCTAGATGATAGGATTCTTTTGGGACCAGAGATGCTTCATGATATGGAGAAATAGGTAGAGCGCATTCGGGAGCATTTGACCACTGGTTAGGATAGATAGAAGAAATATGCAGATGCTCATAGGAAAGATATTCAGTTTTCAGTTGGAGATAAACTGTTCTTGAGAGTGCATCCAAGGAAGAGTCCAATCCATTATGGAAAGGGTTCTAAATTGGTGCCTCGATTTGTTGGACCATTTGAGATTTTGGAGAGGATAGGTCCAGTTGCTTACTGTCTTGCATTGCCACCTAGCCTATCTCACATACATGATGTATTCCATGTTTTTGTTCATAGGAAATATATTCCAGATGTGACACATGTTCCTGATTTGAATGCATTACAAGTCGACGACGAGCAGCTGGCTCTGGAGCCCGTGCACATTCTGGAGCTTCAGGATATCACACTCAGAGGCCGTATAATTCCTCAGGCTAGGGTCCAATGGGACCCAAATGGTGAGACCACAACTACTTGGGAGGATGCATCTCGATTGCGAGATGCCTATCCTTATCTATTTGCAGGCTTCCAGGAGTAAGCCTAGTCCTAAGGGGGGAGGATGTAATACCCCTCACATCTTATTATTGTTGAGACTATGTTTAGTTTGATACTGTTTTATCTTAGTTGATTAGATCAGACATATATCATATGTTATATTTATATTGTGGTGTGTGATTAAACAATTATATTTTGGATGTTAATTGTCATGTTTGAACTGGAACAAAACATTATGTGATGGTTAAATTTAGTAATGATGGATTTTATATGATGTTTCAAATGCATGAATTAATTGATGTAATTTAGATGATGATTATATCTGGTACTTACCCCATACCCGCATGTGTATGGTATCATTTTTGTTATCATATATGTTTTCTTTTCTGTTGACATGCATGTATGGTAGAGGAGGAGGTGTAGTTACCCCATTGAGTCAGGTCCACACGTCCCAGCCATCCCTACCATTGTCTGTTATTATATTTATATATGCACATGTACATGCAGTGGTTTTTATGTAGGTTGCAGGTACCGGGCATCAACTTCCTTGGTTTGACAGGATGAGCGTGCCTTATGATGTCTCAATGGCGGAGAAGGGGAGTTAGCACTCAGGCCAATTCCCTAGCCTAACCTAATCGTCCTAAAACCACGGATGAAATCTTACTTGACTTACTGAATCAAATTCATTCTGGTAGAATGAATCTGATATATGTTTTCCTGGTTGAGCATGATATTGTCTTAGGTGTTGTTCCATGTCGGTGTCACATTTTGACCTTGTGGATCTCATGTCTGATTTCTGATAGTTATTTAAATTACATTGACATATTGGTAAATATAATGTTATTAGTATGATATAACATAATTAGTTATATATGAGTTCACTAAGTCTCTTATAATAATAATATTATAAATGGTATATATATTAATTTTATATGTATGACTATATGTTTATACAGATACAACTTATTATATAATTTTGAATATTGAGTGATATAACTTAATGCAAATGATAAATTAAAAATAAAAGAAATGAAATTTAAGAAGAAGAAATAAAAAGAAAAGAAATTTACAATTTTTAATTGTTTCATTTTAGGTAGTTGACTTGAATAGTAGGGGGAAATAATAAAATATTTCTCCCCTACTTTTCAAGCCAATTTAGAGGTAAGAGAGGGAGACTTGTCACTACTTTTGATATGAAAAATTTAGAGGAGAGAATGGAGAGAGAGATGAAGGGTTGAGCAAGAGAAGAGAGGAAGAATAGAAGGCAATTTGGGAGCTGATTTGGAAGCAGCTGAGAGTTCAAGCTTGTGGATTGGAGAGGTATTCTCGGCTGGACTTCATCAGCCTGCTTGTTGAACCAGGTAGGATTTGAGTTCCTTAATATGTTCTAATTTAGATTCTAATCTTTCCATCAAATGAGAGAAAAGATTTATCTCCTCAAATTGAAGAGTAAAGCAAAAGTTCAGTGAGAATTTAGTTTGCAATGTGAAATTTTAACATCATAAACATACAATCCTTCTCAAATTCAGTCTTTAGTGAATCCAATTTTGGAATGGAAATGAACTTGTTACTCCATAAATCAATGGGACTTAGTGATATTTTCATCCAATGTTGTCATATTATTCATTAAATGAGAAAATTGGTTATGTTGATATCTCTATTGTTTTGGAAATCAAACCATATCTAAACCTTGTTGATATACCATTAACTTAATGTCTATAGACTTCATAATATTTTAAGAAAACAAATGAAATTTGATGAATGAATACTCATAGTAGTGGAGGAAATAAAACAAAATTAACTTTCAAAAGAGAGTTCAATTACAAAGAAATATGAGCTTTCAGCTCTCTGGAAATTGTATGGGAAAAGAATTCCCATACAATTTCTTACACAGTCATTATTTAATTATATTTCCTACCACCTTGGACTATAAACAAAAAAACAATTAATACCTAGTCAACACTTACCTTACACAACCCATCACTTCTTCACCTTGGAGCTCGCACCACTCCTTGCACAATATTAATAGCATGAAAAGTAAGAATGAATTCTTTTATTTGTTTGAGTTATGTCAATTTGGATGTTACGTAGGGCTTAGTATGGGCTTGGAAAAGTTTTAAAAAAATGCATTAACTTTGGTACCCTTTTTCCCAAAGCTTTCTTTTCACCACCTCTTGTCTTGTCCTTTACTCCATGTCATGGACAAGTACTTGGGAGCAGGCCTTAATGGCTATTAGGTGGCGTGAGTTCCTAACATCAAGCTTTTTATTTTCTTCCTTGTTCAAACAACTTGCCTTCACCCACATGTGCACTTTCCTAGGTGATGGTCATGTGTCACTTCTTGGAATTTATTAAAGTTGCTTTTTCCAAGCCATGGATTGACTTTGGACGCATGTATTGGGCTTAGTTCATGTGTGGAGTGCTTGGGATTTGGCGGGATCCACCCCAAGTCACTTCCACTCCTTGATTTTCGCAGCCCTTTTTGGGGAAATTTTAAAATGTTTTATGTTTTCTTTTATTAATATGGATTTACATTATGATGTGGAGTTAGGTCCTAGGTGCTAGGTGTTAGGGGTGGTTAATTATAAATTTGATTAGACATTAATAGGATATGTTTTACTAAACACTAAGCATGTTATTTTTAAGTTAAAATTTCAGCAATATAAATTGGAGATATTACTTAAATTTGAATTTGGAATATTAATTCTATTATGTGAATGATTTTATTAACCATTATTTTTATCCTACTAGTGAATTCATTATGGTTTTTTGGTATTTAAATTTAGCCTTGGCAATGGAATGTTAACAATAGGTGTTATAGCATTATTTCTAGTAAACTTATTGTTTTATCCTTTAATTGTATTTTAGGAGTGCGTATCCGAGATTAGTAATCTTTCCATTACTTAAGAAACGTTCTCATTTATCAAGCTATAGTAGGCAATATTAGAGTTAACAATATGGTCACTTTATGGTAGACGTGGATATTCTAATTAGTGGGATTAATTAGTGTGAGCAAAATTACTTGTTAATATGATCATTATGTCTTGGTTTACCTTACGACATGTCAATTTCTTGTTACGATGTTCTCTTACTATGTATATCATATGTGCATGTTAAAATACCCTGTTGATGTAGTTGATTTACATACGAGATTAGATAACCAAATAGGGGGTAAAATCCAGAGGTCGGGTATATGTTGTGGTTATCAGTTATCTGGTTGTTGATTGTTTTTATGGTGCAATGTGGATTCTATCTTCTTTTGCTTGTTTTGGATTAGGGTCAATTTGAGACCTTGATGGGGAGGTCAAACCGATCCTTGTTATTAATTTCCTCCTGGTGGATTAAAATTTGAATTAGTGGCCAAGTTGATTTATGTTTTGAAATGGGAATATGCTTTATTTATTTATTTGGTTATTGGAACTTAATGTGTTATAAGTGGCCACAAACCAGGATGGGTATTGTTGTGAAACTAGGGTAGGTTATCTAGATGTGATGTAGGGGTTGGCTTGCAATGGATCACCGAGGCCCACAAGTGGCTGACGGATCATCCATTGACAATTTTCTTAATTCCAGTGATAACATTATAAAAATTGATCTAGTTAGGAAAACATTGAAAAAGATAAATTGTGATACTTTGTCCATACCTTGAGTGCCGTTGGTTCAGTGAGGAACCTTCAGGACTAAACTCAAGGGTGGAACATCGATATACTTGTCTTCATGAGAGATATCGATGCCACGTATAATCACTTGAGTGCCGTCGGTTCAGTGAGGAACCTTCAGGACTACACTCAAGGGTGGATCTACATGATGACACCCTCCTACTCACACCGTAGATATCCTACGTAGGTTAGTGCCTCTGGTAACCTGTATACCCTCTTGTTCTAGAGATGTCTTCCTAGGTGATGATTGTGGATTGGTCCTTAGTGTGTGTGTGGGCCTGGTGTTATCTCCCTAGCATGGTGGGGTGGACCTATGGGTTCCACATGGTCGGGAGGTAGTGTACTTCTCCATTGAGATTGTTGCGGTTACCCTTCTTCACCTAATTGTACACTTGGATCAGTCTATCACATTTGTTGCAGATTTATGTACCCAATTATTAGAAGATATTATCTTGTACTTGTAGGAGATTTCATTTGATTAGCAATGATCCCTACGTGGATCCATGATGTATTTTGATATTTGTAAATTGTATTAAACATCACCGCATACCCTACGATATGTGTAGTGGATGTAGGTGATCATGTGATGTAATGTTATATTGGTTCAAGAGATGTATTTAATTTTATTATGTACTTAAAAGTTCTTTAGCATTTGATCTTGTTAGCATAGTGTTAGTTAGATGATGTAATACTATGTCAGGGACCCTTGAGAATGAAATTGAATGATGTGTTTATTCAAACTGATGTATGTAGAGCAATGTGATGCTTTATTTAATTTGCTTGTTAACATTAGTAAACAAAAAAAAAAATTTGGTTGCATAACTTAGCATAACTTTTAGTGTTAATCTCTTGGGTTCCCTGGCGGGGCGTTACAGAAGTCATTCGTTGAAATCCTATGATTAAGATCAAATGCCCCTGATTTGATAGGAAAAATGTTGGACTTGGGAAAACTCCCAAAATATTACAAAAGCTCAATTTATGCAAGATGTAGCTCAAAGCACTTTATGCTTTCCTTTTTACTAGCTCTCAAACAAGATCATGTTGGTTTTCCCCCAATGTCTAGCAAGATGTAGGACATGAATGATGGATTTGCAAGCTAATGGATTAGAGATGGAAAGGCCATGATGGATGAAGCATGTGAATGTGACCCATAGGACTATCTCCTCAAGATTACCCAAGCTAAGGAAAAATGATATAGCAATGTGAAGCATGTTCTTGGATAAGCCATGGAAGTTGATGATGCAGTGCCAGATAGTGTATAGGATAATGATCTATTGTCATGAAAATGAGGGATCCAAAAGAAGTGGACATGTCAAGAAGTTCTTGATAACAAATTTTTTGTACTTGAAGTTCTTCATTCTAATCAAGACCAAGGAATCAATTTGGGTAAGATGTAGATAAGATAACACAATTAGGATAAAGGGTGATGGAGTCTATGAAGGTATGTTTTGGCATTATGGAAAAGTTGTCAAGGAATAATGAAGGTGAATTTGTGATAAGCAAGATCGTGATAGGGTAACATAGATGCAACAAGTACATAATCTGATGGACGGGATAACGTATGTCAAGATACTCAATGCTCATGGATGTGTTCAACCTTGTCAAGATGAAGGTGATAGAGGAAGTATGGATGAAAGTGAGGTAAATGATAGGAAGATGGGGGATGGCATGGATGAAACTTGCCCCCAAGTGTAGAGTGCAAGAAGGAAGAATTACGCATGATGCCTATTTACTAGGTTTTCATCATGGTATATAGATTTGTTTCTCTTTACTTTTGCTACCCAAGTGCCTATTGCTAGGTTTTCACCAAGGCACTTTTTTTTCTCTCATTTTTTATTTTTTCTTTTTTTTTCTCTTTTGCATTTTTCAATATTTTCTGAACATCAAAATCTTTGGACAACACTCCTCTAAAAGATATGCTATAATAAACCATGGCTATGACTAGGATGCTCAAAGATATTGATAAGAGGGATGGAAGTACGAAAAGTATGCATTGGAAAATGAATGTGAGGATAAGAAGAAGGTATGTTGCAGATGGAAATGTTGGCAAGATCAACTTTGACACACACTTTGAAGAGTGTTGGAGTGATGGAGGAACAATAGATGACGGAGGTAAGGATCTTCTTGAGGTAGTGGATTTTGGGATGTAGGAAGATGAAGGATGTTAGGAAGGAGATGGAATGGAAGCCTTGGAAGCTTGAATGTCAATTTTGATTTTTCTTTTGTGTGCAAGTCTTTCAAAAGTGACTTGGAATCCACATATTCTTCGATTTTTCTTCCTTTTGTGATGCTTTTGAATGCACTTCTTCAATGAGGGATTTAGGAACCCACATTTTATTTTTTCCTTTTTGCTTAATGGACCTTTGTGGTCTTTTGGATATTTCATTTTTCTTTTCATTCACATATCGATTAGATGGGACATTGTGATTTTTATACCCATATGGATTCTTGCATTTATGATTTGTATGTTGCACATCAACATTACTTCCAAAAGACTTAGGAATTATGGATGAATAGGAGCAACATGGAGGGTTCATATGGATTGGTGTTTGGACATTCTTCAAGTATGTGTGCCTTCATTGATCTTGATACATGGTAGGGTAAGTGAATGGATAGCTACGGATGATAGGAATGGTTGATGGAGGAATATATGGACCTAATAGGGATGGAAGGGCTGAAGACTTTTGTTTTGGGACATAGGAACCCAAAATGGATTTGGAGGATAGTGACGGCATATGGTTGCATTTGAATGGAGGGATATAAGGTGCAAAAGGGATATTAATATCATTGGAAGGAGCTGCATTGCCAAATTTTGCATCTTTAAGATCTATCTTTATACTAAGAGACTCGTGAGTATCTTTGATAGGAACACATTTGATAGGATCAACTAAAGCTTGAAGGGATTCATTATCATGCAAAGGATTTGGAAGAATGATGGTTTTGTGAGGTGAACATGGAGGAATATGACAAGGAAATGATGGGATACTTTGATCTTGACAAGGATCTTTGAATGGTATAGAGAGGGTATTTTTCTCTTGATTTTTAATATGCTCATTAGAAATTATGGAAGGGATATCTTGATCTTGCTTGGGAAGTGGAGAAAATATGGAACTTGGAAGGGTACTTTGTTCTTGGAATGAAAGGATATCATCTTGAAAGACATGAAAGGATGCAAGGGGATCATCACAGGGTTCTATGGATATGGGACCTTCATCAAATATGGGAGGGGATTGTCTGTAATCTTGATCTTGATCTTTACTGATATTTGTTTCTTTTCTCTTTGGATTATCCTCTTGACATGGAACCACTTCTAAGGACAAGGTAGACGTTTGGATATGTGTGGTGGATGTTTGGAAGAATGGTGTAGGATCCTCTTGAATGGGTATAATAGGCATTGAAGCACATGAAGCCTTGGGGTCCAAGATGTTTGAAGCATGGAAACAATCTGCAACAAGATGTAAACTAGCTTGGGTTTCTTTTAGAGGTAGCCCTTGAGGGTAGACATAGTCAACTTGAAAAGTGTCATCATTAGGCTAACTCTTTGATGGAGGAATTTTGGATAGTTATGGAGCTTTGGGAGATGGATGAAAGATAAAAGGATTACTCTTTCTATATGGAGAATCTTTGCTAGACAAAGGTTCATGCATTAGATCTTGCTTGAGAGTGGTACCCTTTTCTTCATACTCTTTATTAATTTGATAAAAAATAGGATTGTCATGAAATTTCCTTTGATCCAAGATAGGTTTGTTTCTCTTAAATGCTTCTTTTTGTGAGGATGATGAAGATACGGATGGCCCATCATCATAAAGAAAAGGCCAAATTGATCTTAATGATGGCTCTTTAGAGGATGTATCTTTTTGTTTTTCCTCGTTCTTCCTCAAGGTTGATGTGTCATAATTGTGCGGAAGCTTAGCTCTTGATTGAGCTAAAGTTAGGAAATATGCTTCTTTATCCCAGTTCAAAATTCATTCCATTATTTCTATAAACATGGGATCTTGGGATGCTCTCACAATGTCATCTTTAGACAATTTGTCATTTTGAAAAGGATAGCTTGATATTAATGATGCCCTTTTATATGATGTATCTCTTTGTTTTTCCTCATTCTTTCTCAAGGTTGATGTGTCATAATTATAAGGAATTTTAGCTCCTGCTCGAGCTAAATTTATAAAATATGTTTCTTTATCCCAATTCAAAAGTAATTCCATTAGTTCCAGAAACATGGGATTTTGGGATGCTTCCACAATGTCATCTTCAGATACCTCATCACTTTGATTCCTATGGAGATCTTGGTCTTGGTCTTAGTTTTGATAACTATGCTCCATAATAGGATTGATTTGTTTCTCAAATAAACTCATCATTATAAAAAATTTTCAAGGATATGATCTTTTTGTTGCACTGATAAAGAATATCTCCACAAAGGGTATCCAAGAATGATTTCAAAATTTCCCCAAACCCTCAGGAAATGCTCTTTTTTTTCCCTTTTGTGTTTTTGGACATCACTGGCCTGAGTGTAGGTGTGACCAAAACTTCTGTATGCATGCACTGGTTTGTTGTTAGGTGACACACTATAGGTTACCAGGTGGCACTTTGCTATTACTAAGCGGGATTCTAGTTTTTACCAGGCATGTTTACAATTTCTCTAAGCGTGACTTCAGTGTGTCTACACATGTTTGAATAAGTCACATGCGTGACTGAACCTCTAATAGGCAGGTTTGTTTTGTGCCCAGGTAGCACTTCTTTGTCCAGGGTGTAAGATTTTTTATGTTTAAAATGTTTAAGATCAATTTTTTGGAATTTATGTGTTTGAAAATAGAAAAAAAATTGCAACACACACATCACTTAGTCATCATGTCCCTAGAAACACTCTAATGTGTATATTCTCCAATGTTTTTCACAGGTATATCACAAGAAAGAATTCCAAATAGCCTACCTAAAGTCAAATTGGCTTGTAAACATGGTTCTACAAGGTGGCTTTGCTATTTTACCCAGGTTTTAATAAAGATTCTATTCAAATAGACTTTAATCTCTCATCTCCTGATAAAGGGGCTTCTGACATGCACTAAAGTATGATTTCACACAATCCGTGAGGACTACTAGAGGAAGGTTAAGAAATCAAAATCCATTTGTCACACACCCCATTAAGGATGCATGCATTTCATTGTAGAGTGGGTTGGATTCCCGTGGTAAAAGAAAGTGTATCCCACTTTGGGTTGTCCCTCTCACCGGCCTTGCTAAGGCAAACTTGGGACGCGAGCCCACTAAATCTCTAGCATGTTCATGAAAACAAGAAATGAACTTAGTAGGACAAGTTTGGGAGTTTGATTCACTCAAAGAGTGAAGAGCATATCCCTATTGCCTTTCTTTGTTCCACACAATTTAACCCACATTTGTTCTTTTTCAATCCCTTAACAAGGGAATTCTTATAATTGAAGTGTGAAATTCATTTCCTACTTTATCCCAAGCTTATATCAAATGAATGCCACAATTTAAGGGAATGCAAGCTTGAATAGATGAATACCTTGTTCGTAGCTAGCATAAAGCTAGGGGCATTTTTGAATCATTGATTTTCATCTTATTTTCACTCACCTAGTGGCGATCATTCCCATTCCCTCCTCCAACAAATTAGTCCAACACAACCAATTCACAATGAGGGGAAACCAAAATTGAATTTGACAACACAAAGATTTAAGTAAATGAAACTTTGGAGTATTTTGTTGGCAAATTTATTTTCCACAATTGAGGTGAAAGATCAAAAATCCAATTTAATGAAACAAATTTATGCTTGTAAGCTTCAATCACAGCAATGTATTTTTCATATACCTTAACATCTTCATCCAATGTTGATTCAAGAACCGCTTTGGTATGTGCTTGATTTTCCTTATTAATCCTTTTAGCCAATGCTTTTCCTTCCTTGTTCAACCTGGAATCTGGCTTTTTCACTTTCAAATGCTTGCTCATTTGCTATTGAAAAGTATGAACAGAGAGTTAGATATTGCAATTCATCAATTTAAAAGAAAAAATAGATAGCATACACTAGGTGACATTATCCAGCTAATAAGCGTGAACTGGCTGCTTACAAGCGTAACTTTACTGATGAGCCACGACACTTTTTAGTGACACAGATGATACTAGAGAAATTACACAAGTGGCAAAAAATTATCTCTTAAGCGTGAACAAATCATAAATTTGTGGGAAATGATCATTACTAAGCGATACTTTAACAATTTTGAAGCGATATTTAAAAGACTCAAAGCGTGACTTAATTTCAAAGAAATAAAGCAAAGCTTAGCTCAAAGCGAGAATGAAAGTCTAGTAGGCAATACTCCTTGAGTCACAGGCGTGACTTTAAGCTGTAAAGGAAGAACTAGTTGCTTTACATAGGCGTGAACATATAATACTCAGGCGACTGTGAAGCCAGTAAAATCGTTGTAAAGCTTCCTCTCAAGCATGAATTTCTAGATAGTAGGCAATAGTACAGAGACTGTAGGCATGAATAAATCTCTTGTAGGCATGACTTTACCTATTTCTTGCAAGAAATTCACAGAAAACACAATATCCAAGCATGCAAATGAAGACAAATTTGATGAAATGAGGCTTAGATTCCCATGGTGGGTGCCATTTGTGTGATGAAGTTAATCACCTTCATGAAATTAAGATCTAATAACATCAATTTAATCAAATGCAATGAAAATTTAACTAGAATTGAAATTATAATCTATATTATCCCATGGTTCTCTAGAAAGAAATGGTAAGTGAAGCTCTCAGCTTAGATCCTCACTAGTGATACTTCTAACATTAGAATGATGCTGCTATGCTTCTACAATGTTGCTGCTATGCTTAATCTAGCTCAATTGACAAATTATGATACTAAATGCTCTAAAATGCTCAAATTGCTCAACAAATTGCTCAAATGCTCTTAGAATGATTTCAATTGCCTATAGTAACAATGCTTTGCAAATGAAATTCCAAGATGATAATGCTCTCCAAAATGCCTCATACTTATAGTAATTTTCCAAGGGTAGGGGCTAGAGTGAAGTAATCATGGTTATCTCATGGTTAAGTCAAAAACTTTGCTTTGTCCATAAATGGGGGGACAAGGAGACAAGATGAATGGCTGAGATTTAAACTTTAAAATGAGTGATTGAGATGCATCTTCTTTTAAGTGATCCATGTGCATTTGTTCTCAATTTTCATTGGTTTCTCCACTTGTTGAAAGAAAATGAGATTTATTAAATTCAATTAATTAATTAAATTTAGCCATGAAAGGGTAATAGGTTCATTTTGATTTTTTATTTAAACAACTATACAATTAATTGATTAAAATCAATTATATAGTTTTTTTGCCCGTTTTAAGCTTCAATTTAATCATTTAACATCATCATTTAATTTTTCCCTTTTTTAATTTGATTTTGTCCAACTTTATTTAATTATGTCCCTTTTAGTGTATTTTGATGATTTTGAGCCATTTAATTGATTTTTTCATTTTAAAAGTACTTGTCCAATTTTACGTATATACACATGCTTGTGAATGTGAATGATATCATCTCTAGTGACCGAAGAGTCAGAGTCTTTCAAGTATCCTTCTAAGCTACCCAAATCGGGATTTTTCCTAACAAGTGAAGAACTGTCCACTAAGGTAACATGTGGGTTCAAATCCTCTAATCCTACACATGACTCTTCAGCTACCTCAGGTTGAGAACTATAAGTGTGAATGACATCAACATCCATGTCAACTATGGAAGGCTCTAAGAAGGAGTCCCATTCATACTCATATGAACTTGTTTCTGAACTTTGACTAGGATGTTTACACCATGAAGGTTTGGGATGTTTTGATGTAGAGGTTCTAATGTCATCAAGAGAAATACCTTCTCTTTCCATTAAATGAACAAGGTTTTTTCGTTGACATTCTCTGATAGGATCTTCTACATCTGATTCATCTTGTTCTAAGCTTGTAACTGTCTCATGAGTGACTGGATTATCTGAATCTCCCAAAAGGAGATTAGTGGAAGGGACCCAATCTTCATACATATCTTTCTGATTTGTCAAATTAGGTATGTATTATGGTTCATCTTCATTATCTGACTCATCAAGGATAGGAGCAATGTTCTTGTTGCGATTCGCAAATCCTAGGCCAACTGTCTTCTTAGACTTGCATCCAAAAAGATCATGATCAAGGGGTTTGGTTCTAACATCCAATCTATGACTAAGAGGGCCATGTCTAGGATAGCCCATCAATTTGAAAAAAGTATAGCCTCTTCCATAAGCCTTAGGAGAGGGAGAGAAGTTCTCATTATGCATGTATTTCTCTTCTCTATAAATCTAGTCTTTAACAGCTATCTCTTCTTTCTCATCTTGAATAGGCATTGAGGACCCTACAAATATGTCAAATAAAGTCATAGCTGAAGAGGAAAGTTTCATTTCTTGTGAAGGCTTTCCATAAGACCTAGGTGAAATTGGTAGATTTGTGAGGGAGTTGAGTTGATACCCCCCCATGCCAAGGTCTACTGACTTGAACTTGTCTTTACATTCAGCTAAGGTTCCATTGATGTCTTCTACTTCTCTATTGAGGGGAATGTGAGCACTTGCTGAAACTGAGTTAACAGATAAAGTTTTATCCCCAGGTATATAAATCTCTACTCCATTGTAAGGGAACTTAACACAGTGATGATAGATAGATGACACTTCTTGCATATCATGAATCCATAGTCTACTGAGTAAGATATTGTGTGCAAGGGGAGCCAACATCAACTATTTGGAATAAAATATATTTTTCAACAAGGCCAATCCTAACAAGAAGGATGGCCAACCCCTTGGAACTTCTTTCCACCTCATCATAGGCTTTGATAGTGATCATTTTTTTGATATCCATAACTTGTTCAGAATAACCCAACGCCTTCAAAAGACTCAAGGAATGAATATTAAGCCCAACACCCCCATATATCAACATGCACCTAACATGAGTTTTGTGGATCATGATGATGAAGGGTGCTCCCCTTAATACCACAAACGCATAACAAAAATAGAGAAACAACAACAATATGCAAGAACAGAAAATTGGCTTCTTATTATCTCCACAAATGTGGAATTACAAACTTTCAGAATTACAATACGCAAAGCCACATGGGTATTCCCTTACAATATTCTATAGGACAAAGCCTCGAACTATTACCCAGATCTACTACCCAGAACTATTCTGAACTGCCTAAGACAATAATATAGCCTTCCTTATATAGGCAATTTTCCACCGCCTGGGAAGGTTCCAGAATTTTAGCCAATAAGGCCGACCAAACTTAAAATTATTTTTATTTTACATTTCATTACATCATAGTCAGCTCAAGATAACCTTTGAAACCCAAACAGAAATTTTGAAGAAAATTATTTTCTGCCATTTCAGGTGGCCCAACTTTCAAAGACCATAAGTCATCACCAGTTGACCCGATCGGCTATTATAACCCCATTTCAGAAATGCCACGAAGCGCTCTACAGGCTTGACCTACATAAGCGCCCATCACCCAAATTTTTGACCTCATCCGGGGCCTCTAAAGCCTTCAAAACTGAGTTCAAAGTTTTTGTACCCTGCTGCCAATACCAAAAATCTTCAATATCTTCCAATATACACTTGATCTGGCAATGAAACTTTACTGGCAGACTTGTATGACCAAAATGAACCTCCAAGAAAGAAATTAGATCATTCTGAGCACATACAAAAATGACCAAAAATAGTAACTTTCTATAAATAGCAGCTCTGCACAAAATAGCCCTTATTGAAAATAAAAACAAAAATATTTTTGGGTGATGCAAGATTGCTCTTACACCCAGGATGCTCCTGCATCAGACACCCGGGGTAATTTGAGAAGTGACCCTGTCACGACTCAGGTGTGCAGAGGAAACCCAAGATGGCTAACCTCCTCCTTTGTCAGCCATGATGAATCTTCAATAGGTTGTCCTTTCCACTTGACCAGATATTCTTCATATGTCCTGTTCCTTGTGCTTCTGCCAACATGACTATCCAGTATATCTTCGATCTCCTTAGTGTCTGAACTAGTTGCTGGAATACTCCACTATGCTGCTGTGATCTCATCTTCAACGCCTCCTTCATGATACTCTATCAGATCTGAAATGTTAAACACTGGTGAAATATTTAGCTCAGTAGGTAATTCTACCTCATATGCGTTTCCTGAATCATGTTTCTTCAATATCCTACATGGTCCAAACTTCTTCATTTTCAGCTTGTTATATGTACCAACTGGAAACCGCTCCTTCTGCAAATGAACCATGACTTCATCACCAACCTAAAATTCCTTATACCTCCTTTTCTCATCTACCTTAGCCTTATACTATGCGTTCATCTTGGTAATATGCTTCCTCACCTCCCCATGGATGTTCTTCAAATGTTCTGCAAAATCCTTAGCTTCAGCACTACTTATTTCTCCTTTATCTATCTTCCTCAATTTAGATGCATTTCTTGGACTACTTCCATATACAATCTGGAATGGTGATTTACCAGTGCTCCTATTGATAGAATTATTGTATGCAAATTCTTCCTGTGGTAAAATCAAATCCCATCCTGTTGGCTTATCTCCAACCAAGCATCTCAGCAAATTTCCCAAACTCCTATTCACCACCTCTGTCTGTCCATCAGTCTGTGGGATGATGTGATGAACTAAACTTCAAATCTATCTTCAACTTCTTCCACAATGTACACCAGAAATATCCAACAAACTTAGTGTCCCGATCTGAAACTATGGTCTTTGGCAAACCATGAAGTCACACTACTTCTCTGAAAAACAATTCTGCTACATGAACAGCATCATTAGTCTTCTTGCAGGGAATGAAATGTGCCATCTTCAAAAATCTGTCAACTACTACAAAAATTGAATCATGTCCCCGCTGTGTCCTCGGTAAACCAAGAACAAAGTCCATATTGATATCCTCCCAAGGCTTCTCTGGTACAGGTAATGGCTGATACAATCCTGTATTTTGCTTCACTCCTTTCGCCATCTAACATACTCTGCAACTCTGTACAAACTTCTTCACATCTTGCTGCAACTGTGGCCAATAATAATTCTCACTAACCAAACCAAGGGTTTTATCACGATCAAAATGTCCAGCCAATACTCCACTATGCTTCTCCTTGATGAGATTCTCCCTCATAGAACTTCATGGAATGCACAACTGACTCCCTCTGAATAGCATATCATCCTGGATGATGAAATCCAACCATTTCATCCTGTCTAGAGTAACAGGTTCTGTACAATCTTTCCAAGCTTCACCAAAATCAGGATCCTCTGGATACAAATTCTTGAGTTCTTTGAACCCAACCACTTCAATTTCCATTTCTGTCAGCAATAGTTGCCTTCTGCTAAGAGCATCTGCAACCCTATTAGACTTTCCACTCCTGTATTTCAAAACAAATGTATAACTCTGCAAAAACTCAACCCATTTCAAATGCCTCTGATTCAACTTTCCTTGACTATTCAAATATTGCAAAGCTTGATGATCAGTATACAAAAAAAACTCCTTAGGAAGCAGATAATGTCTCCACTTCTTTAATGCCTGAACTATAGCATAAAATTCTTGATCATAAATAGAATATTTCCTCTTGGCATCATTTAACTTCTCACTGAAATAAGCAACAGGTTTACCTTCTTGGCTCATAACAGCTCCTATTGCAGTGCCACTAGCATCACAATCTACTTGAAACACCTTATTAAAATCTGGAAGTGCTAAAACAGGTTGTTCTGTAACTTTTTATTTCAACAATTGAAAACTCTTTTCTACCCCATTAGTCCACTTAAACTCTTTTATATCCCCTCTCATTGTTTCAGTCAAGGGTCCACAAATACTGCTAAAATTTCTGAGAAACTTTCTGTAAAAGCTAGCTAAACCATGAAAAGATCTTACCTCAGTAGCACTCTTTGGAGTAGGCCATTCAAGGATAGCCTGTACCTTCTCTGGGTCCATTTTTAGACCTTCTCCTGAAACTACAAACCCCAAATCCACTAACTCCTTCTTCACAAAACTACACTTCTTCAAATTAATCAGCAATTTCTCTTCTCTCAACTTCTCAAATACCATACAAATATGCATCATATGCTCCTCCAATGTCTTAGTAAAGATCAAAATATCATCTAGGTAAAAAATGACAAACTTACCCAAAAATTCTTTCAGAACCTCGTTCATGAGCCACATGAAAGTGCTCGGTGCATTGGTTAGCCCAAAAGGCATGACTAACCACTCATACAGTTCTTCCTTTGTCTTGAAGGCAGTCTTCCATTTATCTCCTTCTCTGATCCGAATCTGATGATATCCACTTTTCAGATCTATCTTTGAAAAATACACAGCTCCACTCAAATAGTCCATAATATCATCCATTCATGGCAATGGAAACCTGTACTTGATTGTGATCTTGTTTATTGCCCTAGAATCTGTACACATCCTCCACTCTCCATTCTTCTTTGGTGCTAATACCGCTGGTACAGCACAGGGACTCAGACTCTCACGGATCAATCCTTTCTGTAATAGTTCATGTACTTATCTGTTCAACTCCTCACTTTCTGTAGGTGTCATTCTGTGTGCTGCCTTATTTGGCAAACTCGCTCCTGGGATCAAGTCCATCTGATGACTGATCTTCCTGACTGGTGGTAATCCATCAGGCACATTATCGGATACAATATCTTGAAACTCATTCAACAAATCTGCAACTTTTACAGGAACATCTTCTACTTCCTCTTTACCAGCTTTTGGAATTAAAGCAAAACATACATGCTCATGCCTCATACCATCTAGGAAATTTCTTCCATCAACAAAAGTTATCCTTGCATTACCACATACCTTTTCTTCAGTCTCCTTCAATGGTTTTAGCTTATGTCGTACTCCATCCTTTGTCAGGGAATAGGTATTCGCACGACCATCATGTACAGCACATTTGTCAAACTACCATGGTCTACCCAACAACATATGACATGCATCCATAGATATGATATCACACAATACCTCATCTTGGTATCCGCCAATCTTGAACTTCACTAGGCATTGTTCATTGACCATGACCTTGTGGTCATCCTGTACCCAGGCAATCCGATATGGATGTGGGTGTTTCTGTCTCTTGAGCTTCAACTTTGTCATCATCTCTTCTGACACCAAATTGTCAGTGCTTCCACTATCGATAATCACATCACAACATTTACCTTCACACTTGCACCTGGTGCGAAACAAGCTCCTCCTTTGCTCAGGTTTATTCTCACCACTCAACAGGACTCTTCTGTTAATCAACGTTTCTCCTCTTTCAGCATCTTCAGAATTTGATGATCTGGCATCTTCATCTACATGTGCAACTCTAGCCTGGCCTTCATTTCTCCTGTCCGTTCTGCCTTAGCGCTGAGGACATTCAAATGCCCTATGACCTTCTTCTCCACAGTGAAAATATGTTCCACAGAAGCCACCTCTTCCAGATCCTTGTCCTCTTCCTCTTCCTCTCTGATCTCTATTATTCTGATCCTGGAAGCGATTGGAATTATTTCCTCATTGATTCTGACTGCTACTGGCCTCATCCTTCTTTTTCAGATCTTCATTTCAGCCACCATATGAGCGTCCACCAGATCATCCACCGCGACCTCTTCCATTTTGTCTGCTCTCAAACTTCTTGTTCAGCTTTTTCTCTACTTTTAGGACAAACTGGTATGCCTCTTTGTATGCACCCTAAAATGGTCGCCTAGACTTTGGGCCCCATTTATTTGATTTATCAATCCTGAATCAATTTTATCAATAATCAATATTTTGAACATTATCAATTTCTTGATCAAATCCTAAATTCGATCATATATTGGATTTTTATCCTTGGGCTAACCATTTATCCTAAGTCTTTATTTAATTAAAAGGAATATTTCCTCCCCTTTTAATAAATAAAAAAAACCCCCACTTTTCCTCTTATCCTAAGTTGCACAAATAAAGCATTATTCATATTTTATAAAAGGGAAAAATCACTTTTTGTCTCACATGAGGCTCAAAAGTCAACACTTCACTCTCATTGGAGGATACTTGTGCACATGGATTGCTCCTCTTTCAAGCTCCACCGCTGATTAAGACTTTTTGCCTCTTAATCTCAATGGTTCATTTCACCTCATTTCTTATAAAAGGAGATCTCTCTCCTTCATTTGGATATATCCTTGTTTTATGCTATTGTTATGCTGCAGGTTTTGGAGCTCTCTTTGAAGACACTCAAGCTTTGAAGCCTTGACATTCTTAGTTGCATTTCATAATAGTTTTGCTTTCATAGTTGCATTCATGGTATTCTTAGTGTAGATTCCCTTTTATGCAATCTCACATAGTCTAAATAGGAAGGATTTGTAATTCATTGCTATTTCCTTTCATAGATTAGATTTCTTTTCAAGCATTGCATTGTTATCATTTAGCTTAGCTTGCACATTCATACTAGTTGCATTTGCATTTCATTTCCATTTAGATTCTTGGAGATATTGGTATTGTTGCCCTTGTCTTCACTTGAATCTCTCATTGTATGGTTGACTAGCAAGGTCACCTTCTTGTAGCTCTAGCTGAGAGCAAAACTCATAGTCCCTTGCAACTCCATGCATAGAGAGCTATGAGCCGCTTTGTGAGGCCTCACTCTTGAGCAACCTTGCATGTAATGGTTCATAGAAGTGCATATTTTAGTGTGTACATTTCTAGCGCCCACCGTGGGGCAGAGTAGATTAGCTTTGTCCCTTTTAATTCTGCATTTTTCATCATTTTCGGATTAACTGTCAGAAAAATCTGTGTCTCTGGTTTTCTGTCTCAGATTATCGCACGACACTTCTCAGAAATATCGCGCGATATACTTCCTGTCTTGGCACGATACTTCGCTCGGAAAAAGTATCGCACGCATATAGCGAAGTATATCGCCTGGCATCGGGCGAAGTATCGCCTGACATCGTGCGAAGTATCGCTCGACTGGGGAAGTATCGCCCGACTATAGGAAACTGTGTCGCGCGATACTGTTGGAGACTGAGAAACATCGCCTGGTCTGGCAGAGACTTGCGCTTTCAGTTTTTTTGTTCGAATTCGACTATTTTAGCTTGCTGTTTTGTTTTACTTTGCTTAATTAGGTCTAACCTTCTTTTTTTAGCTTAAATCCATTAGATTATTGCACATTTACATTTGGATTTTGATTTTGCTAACATTGTGGGCCTAACAAGTTGTGTTTGTAGGTGCTCTCCTTTGCTTAAAAATTGCTAAAAATGCATGTCAAAGAGGGCTACTAACAGTTTTTGCAGGGCTGCCCAAGCATAAAAACAAAAAAAAAATTTTTCCATTTCTTGCTTGTTGTTGTTTTCCTTTCATTTGTGGCATTTACTAATTGTATTAGGAATCTTAATACCTTGTGAAAGGGATTTTGAGGTGGTAGGAGAAGTATGCTCTTCACCTTTAGGTGAATCAGAAAATCTTGACCCATCTTAAGGTTTTGGAAGCAAGGGGGTAATTGATTTCTTTGTTTGGTGTGTTTGGGAAAAATTCTTGAGATAGGGGAGTATGCTCTTCACCCTAGTGGTGAATCAAAAACCTTGAACCTCAAGATTTGATCCATTTTGTTTAGTTTAGGAATCCTTTAGAGGGCCTGCTCTTGAGCAATCAAGAGGAACGACTCAAGTGGGGACAACCTTGTCATCATTCTCCTTGGTGGCAAGTGATTCCAACTCACTATAATCTCAAGGCTATCAAGGACACCAAAAACCTTGATAGACATAACACTTGTCTTCGTTTGATGTGAGTAGCTCATGGGATTGCGACCATGAGGAAAACGTTGAACAAGAATGCTTAAGGTACTCTTGAGGCCGCGAGGTCCTAGTCCTTTATGAGGAGCAAGAGGGGTGTTGTGAACGGAAACCCTTATTAAGAACCATTAGATAGAAGCCACCTTATTTTAGCCTCTTATCTTCTTAGTGCAAGGATTGATCCAAGTGGTTTACCCGGATCACCTTAAGATACTCACCATATGTGTCCCTTTGGTTGTGTTGTTTGACACTTCCATGACAAAGCCAATATCTCTTGTGGGCAACCACTTGGTGTGAGGCAAGGGGGCATCAAGTTGTGGGCTAAGTTGGTAAGTATTGAGCCTTGTCTTGTAGGTAGATATTGCTTGAAGTGTCTTCGATTGTGTGATACCAGTGTAAACATTCTTAACATACAAACAATCGGTAGCATTCATAGGGTGCTTTTTCAATTTTGATATCACAAGTGTTTATCTTGGCAAGGTTGCTTTTGCCCTTGTTTCAAGTGTTTGAAGACATGTTTGATCCCATACTATTTGCAAACCTGTCCAAATGCTGTTGAATTTGTGATTGAAATCCGACATTTTCACCCTCACATTCGGAAACTTGAAATTAGACCTTAAAAAATCAAAATTTTGCACAAATTGGTCAAGATCAACATCAGTATCACATTAGCCAAAGAGAAATATCGCATTAGAAGGTTGTTCTTGGTGAGAAAGATTATCTCTAGAATTGTTAGTCACATTCTTGGATAATTTTAGTACTCTTATTGTCCAAATCACTTTCATTTATCTCAATTTCAATGATATTTTGGCCTAGTCCAACCTCCTGATTCAAAAGTGCAAGGATATTCATCCTTTGATTTGAAGCACCTCTTTGACAGTGTTGGTAAATCCCCTTTTATTTCTATCTTTTCATTTCTCTTTGGACAATAGAGAACTTTGATTATCCTAGTTTGGTGTTGACATTTTGTGAGGTCATCCTATTACCAAGGATCTTCTATTTTCAGTCTTCCTAGGTCAGTCCAGATCTTAGATCCTAGGTGTTGTCATGTTGCTCAACATCTCAATGAACATTATGGTATCAATTGCACAAGATGGCTCTTAGTCTTCTTCTTTCTTCTCCATTTCCCATGTTCTTCTAAAGTCTTCTACTCCCATGGGAAATTCTTCTTCTTCTTCTTGATTCTTTCCTCTTATTATCTAGTCTACACTCTTATATTCATCTCTTCTATTCATTTCTTCCATGCTTGATTACTTCTCTTCTACAACCATGAATCTTGACTATCTAGCTTTGGAACCTTTATTAAGAATAGATGATCTTGAGCTCATTGACATATTCGAAAAGTGTTGTTCCTCCAAAATTCTCATGAGTGATGAATTTATAGCAAAAATAAAAGAAAAGATGATTAAATCAGATGCCTTTGCTAGAATCATAAACATGATCATATCACGATCTTCTTCTTCCAAACATTCTTCATCATCTAAATCTTCTCATTCTTCTTCACCTTCCAAGTCTTATCATGACTCTTCCAGACATCATTCACATTCTTCATCTTCTAAATCTTATCATGATTCTTCTAAACACTATTCACATTCTTCATCTTCCAAATCTTATCATGACTCTTCTAAACATCATTCGAATTCCTCATTATCCAAGTATTCTTCTTCCACTAGGTCTTCATTTTCCTCTTCTTCAAGATCTCATTCTTCTTCTACTTCTCCTAAGAGTCTTACTTCTCTTCAGAAGACATACCATAAAGAGCAACGTGATAGTCCTTGTGATGTCTCTTCCACAAAGAGTGACACCCCCACCTATTATGACTATGATGACTATGATGATGGACAATTTAGCCATACCTATGATGCTTCTATTCCTAAGAGTCCTCCTCGTCGTGTGCTTAGGCTTACTAAAAGGTCATCTTATTGGGTAGATTGTGATGGGGATCCATATGATTCTGATTTTGAGAGGAATTATGATATTTGTTGTGACCAATATGATACATCTACTTCTATTGAGGGAGAGAAAGCTTTTCGTGCTGATTATAAACGAAGATACTATGAGCATGTCTTGTCTAAAAACTCTCATGCTGAAAATAAAGATTACACTCTCCAGCAAGATCATATTAATGTTGAACCTTTGTCTTGTGATGGTCCCCTTCCATCCTCCACTTCCTCCAATATCCACACATCTCCTAAAGCTGCTAAGTCTTCCAAATCTTTCACAAAGCCTTCAAGGAGCCTTAAGAGCACAAATCCTTCATCCAACAAAGATCCTAATGCTTTCCATGCGGTTCCGTATAGTTATCCTCAAGGGCCACCTCTTAAAGATACTCAAGATAACCTTCACTTGGCTGCAAATACTTTCAATAATGTTGAACCTAAAGAGCCTAAGCCTTCATCCGCTATAATGCCTATTTCAGCTAGTCCTTCACCACCTCTTCCAAAGTCTTCCATACAATTCCAGCATGCTTCCTTGTCCTTAGAAGTGGCTCCATGTCAAGAGGACTCTAAAAATGATAAAGAAAAGAACATAAAAAAAGATCAAGATCAAGAACCCTCCATGTCATCCAATTCTCTTCATGATGTATCTTCTCCATTGCATGGTTCTTTTGATCCTCTACGCTCTTCCGCATTCATTCCACCATATCCTAAGCAAGATCAAGCTACCACTTGCACTATTGAGCTTATTGATAATCAAAATAACCTTACTACACTTGCGCTTGCCAAAGATGATACTTCCATTAAGGTTATTAAAAATGGTGTTGTTACTTCTGATGTTAAGTCTATTGAAAATCAAGAAAAAAATGATGCACTTATGCTATCCAAAGCAACTTGTCAAGATCAAAGTCTTCCATCTTCTTGTTCTACCACTCCATGTTCACTTCCGCTTTCTGCCCTTCCTAAGTCTTTGCAAGCTTTGAACAATCCTATCAATGAAGTTGCTCCTATTCAAGATGTGCATGATCTTGTTGAAAATCCTAATGCTCACTCTAAAGATGCTGATATCCTTGGTTATCATATAGATGCTGATGAACTTATTGATTATCCTTTTGCATCTCCCACGTCCATCCTTGGACCTCCCCCACCAATACTAAGGGCTTCATGTCTTCCTTCCATCTTGGGTCCTTATGTCCCTTCACTTTCCCCTCCTAATTCTCCTAATTTGTCATCCATCTTAGGTCCTTACATCCCTCCATCTCCTATCTTTCCTCAAGATCAACATAGATACATACCCTTGAATCCTTTTCATCCACCCACCCATCTAAACCAGTCATATTTTCCTTCTTCTTCCACAAGTCCCAAGTCTTTTGGAAGTAACTTGAATGTTCAATACAAGAAAAAGAAGCAATACAAGAATCCATCAAAAAAAGAAGATCACCATGTCCCCTCTAATCGACATGGATATATAAAGAAAAAAGAGATATCTAAGAAGAAAACTATAAGACAAGTATGGGTTCCAAAATCCATCATTGAAGATATTATCTCTAAATTATCAAAAGGAAATAAAAAGCCTCAGGCTATATGGATTCCAAAATCTCTCTTGAAAGAGTCTCATGTTGAACAAAAAGTAAAATTGACATTCAAGCTTCCAAAGACTTCCACCTCATCTTCTTCCAAAAACATTCTTCCATTCCATGTGCCTAAACCACAACCTCTGCTAAACATTTTCCATATTCCTTCTCGTATTCCTCCATTCACATTTGAGAATTATAACAAGCACACCAATCCTCTCTTTGAGGAGTCAGATAGCAATAATGAACCAGAATATGGTTCGCACTTGGACTAGAATATGGTGTACGTTTCCTCCATTTTTTCCATCACCCTTCAAGGTGTGTATTGATGTTGATCTTACCTTTCTTTCCATCTACCTTTTCACATTCCTTCCATTCATCATCCTTCTACCTTCTCTCATTTTTTCCTCATTTGTCTATTCCTTCTGCATCTTCCTTTCCCCTTCAGCATCTTTGAGCATATCATTTTGAATCCTTGGCATATCATGGTTTATCCTTTCAAGGAGCATTATCTAAAAAGCTTGCTTTCTTCCAAAAAATTATAAAATTCAAAAAAATAGAAAAATGAAAAAAATGAAAAAAAAAAAAAAAAATTGAAAATGTGCCATGGTGAAAACCTAGCAATAGGCGCCTTGGTAGCAAAAATACAAAAAAATCAAAAAAAAAAAAAAAGAAGAAAAAATGAAAAATGAATCCAAGTGGTGAAAACTTGGAAACAGGCGCTACTTGAGGCCTTTGCACCCCTATTTGTTAGCATGCATCCTCGACACTTAGCCACTTCCCATCATGCCTTGACCTTATTTGGCCTAGTCTGGAATTGGTCTTTGTCTTTGTCTAGGGGGCATAACTATTCGCATAGGTCCTTTTGGTGCGTTTGTCTCTTGGGGCATTTCACAACAGGTGTTTTTCAACACCACCCCAAACAGTATTTTTCAACACTACCCTTGCGTCGAGTGTTTCTTAACACTTATTAGATGTCTTACCCAATAGTCTAAAGTATGATGCGATATTTCTCATTAGCAGATATGATACTCAGAGTTTGACTCTACGACCAACACACACGCACTTAAACAATCAACTCGCTTGAGATATGATGACTTTATTTTTCTTTGTGTGCTGTCTATGAGGAGTTATTTGATGAGTGATCTCTCCCTGAGAAGTTTTCGATGATGCATAGCTAGAAGACTGAGGGAATGAGAACATGTTTTCCTTCTTTATCTGCTTGTGGGTATATTTTGTTGATCCTAACTATCATGAGCATTTATGCTGGTCTTACTTGGCACTATGGATTGATGAGGTATTATCCTTGACTATTTTGCGAGTGCATGCTTTTAGCTATCCTGACTTTCATGTGTCTTGATACAAGCATAATCTCGCCATATCAAATTTAGGTGATCTCACTGCATTAGTCATCTTGACCTCCATGTCTTTGATGCCTAGGTGAGATTTCTACATTTCTATCTGATAAAAGATCATATTCATATCCACATAGTTATGCTAGTGTGCATTGTATGATCTTATGACGCTACCAATAACGCTCGATGATGATAATTAGATGTCTATAAGCGTTGTGACCTTGCAAGTCAACCACTTTCATAGTAGCTTGCATTTTTAGGGTCATGTTAGATTAGTTTGCACTTTGCATATGGAGAGAGCTTTCCTTTTTATCATCTATGGACTAGTTGGTCAACTGTGCTCATTTTCTAGTTCTTCTTGATCATATCTTTCATTTTTGGTCTTTCATATCACATCATTTTCTATCCATTTTCGAACTCGAAATCGAAATCCGAGTCGCGTTTCCAAATTTTCCCTTTCTTCTAAGCAGTTGACTGACTTTTTGAGGCATAATTTGATTTTCGGTGGAATTTCTTCCTTTTCATGTCTCTCATTTTTCTAGTCTTTCATTCGCCCTATCTCTTTTCTTCTAGCTCATCGCTGGGGCATGTTTCATTGCCTAATGGTTATCCTATTATCATTTACCTTCGATTGTGATTTCACTCTGATTTGATCAAATCTTTATCCATTTGCTACCTGATTTCGATTTCGATTCCGAGGGGGCAATATCTATGGGATTCTCATCCCTGATTTCCTTGATTCTCTTGATTCAGACATCTTTTGTGAGCTTTTGCTCAAAATTTGAGATTCTTATCTCCCATTTTTAGACATTGATTATTGCCTAGCAGCGACGGTGATAGTTTTGTCTAAAGCTTGATTTGCACCTAGCAGTGACGGTGTTGGTCTAAGCTTTTGTTTATGTTTGTCCAGATGTGATCCCGAATCGACCTCATATCTGAGTTGTTTTGTGATCCCAAATCGATCTCACATTGCAACTTCATTCTTTGACTGCATGTGTTCCCAAATCGATCACACATTAGTCAAAGAGGGGCAAATGTATGCACCCTAAAATGGTCGCCTAGACTTTGGGCCCCATTTATTTGATTTATCAATCTTGAATCAATTTTATCAATAATCAATATTTTGAACATTATCAATTTCTTGATCAAATCCTAAATTCAATCATATATTGGATTTTTATCCTTGGGCTAACCATTTATCCTAAGTCTTTATTTAATTAAAAGGAATATTTCCTCCCCTTTTAATAAATAAAAAAAAACCCCACTTTTCCTCTTATCCTAAGTTGCACAAATAAAGCATTATTCATATTTTATAAAAGGGAAAAAGCACTTTTTGTCTCACATGAGGCTCAAAAGTCAACACTTCACTCTCATTGGAGGATACTTGTGCACATGGATTGCTCCTCTTTCAAGCTCCACCGCTGATTAAGACTTTTTGCCTCTTAATCTCAATGGTTCATTTCACCTCATTTCTTATAAAAGGAGAGCTCTCTCCTTCATTTGGATATATCCTTGTTTTATGCTATTGTTATGCTGCAGGTTTTGGAGCTCTCTTTGAAGACACTCAAGCTTTGAAGCCTTGACATTCTTAGTTGCATTTCATAATAGTTTTGCTTTCATAGTTGCATTCATGGTATTCTTAGTGTAGATTCCCTTTTATGCAATCTCACATAGTCTAAATAGGAAGGATTTGTAATTCATTGCTATTTCCTTTCATAGATTAGATTTCTTTTCAAGCATTGCATTGTTATCATTTAGCTTAGCTTGCACATTCATACTAGTTGCATTTGCATTTCATTTCCATTTAGATTCTTGGAGATATTGGCATTGTTGCCCTTGTCTTCACTTGAATCTCTCATTGTATGGTTGACTAGCAAGGTCACCTTCTTGTAGCTCTAGCTGAGAGCAAAACTCATAGTCCCTTGCAACTCCATGCATAGAGAGCTATGAGCCTCTTTGTGAGGCCTCACTCTTGAGCAACCTTGCATGTAATGGTTCATAGAAGTGCATATTTTAGTGTGTACACTCTTCAATACTGTTCATTCGAACCAGATTCAGCTCTTCCTGAATGCTTGGCCTTAACCCATTAAGGTATCGGGCAACTTTCTCCTTATCAGCTTCTACATGGCCTGTTCTGATGAGAAGTCGATAGAACTCCTCTGTATACTCCTGAATAGATCTTCCTGCTTGCTTCAAACTCTGCATTTTCTTCAGTAGGTCAAGCTCATAATCAACAGGGATGAACTGTCGCTTCAATTTATCCACCATCCAATCCGATCTTGTGATTTTCTCCTTTCCCCTTCTATTTCGCTCCAACTGAATCTCTTGCCACCATATCTTTGCATGACCTTTTAGTCTGGCCTTCGCAAATTTGACCCTATCAGGATCCTCAACATCTTCATACTCAAAATATTCTTCACATTCATTGATCCAGTCGATCAATTCCTCTGGGTTAAGATTTCCAAAAAATGTAGGAACCTCAATCTTAGGTCTTTTCCCAATCTTGGAAATCGCCTGAAAAAGTCTTTCTTCCTCCTGGTTCACAATTTCAACTTCTCCTTCTTGATATTCTTCTTCAGCTTCATCCTCGCTTTCGTCTCTGACATTAAGATTCATTCCTCTACGAATCTCTTCTTGCAATGCTCACACTTGTCTCTGCAGCTCTCTAACCTCAAGTGTTACAACACCAACTCTTCCGCCACGTTCCCTTCGTGGAGGCATTTTCACGATGCGCGTTGAAACCCTAGCCACGGTCCTGGTGCAAACTGCCTCACAGTCGGTGATCTGTTTACACACTCAAGAACTCCTGCTCTGATACCACCTAATGAAGGGTGCTCCCCTTAATACCACAAATACATAACAGAAATAGAGAAACAACAACAATATGCAAGAACAGAAAATTGGCTTCTTATTATCTCCACAAATGTGGAATTACAAACTTTCAAAATTACAATATGCAAAGCCACATGGGCGTTCCCTTACAATATTATGTAGGACAAAGCCTCGAACTATTACCCAGATCTACTACCCAGAACTATTCTGAACTGCCTAAGACAATAATACAGCCTTCCTTATATAGGCAATTTTCCACCGCCTGGGAAGGTTCCAGAATTTTAGCCAATAAGGCCGACCAAACTTAAAATTATTTTTATTTTACATTTCATTACATCATAGTTGGCTCAAGATAACCTTTGAAACCCGAACAGAAATTTTGAAGAAAATTATTTTCTGCCATTTCAGGTGGCCCAACTTTCGAAGACCATAAGTCATCACCAGTTGACCCGATCGGCTATTATAACCCCATTTTAGAAATGCCACGAAGCGCTCTATAGGCTTGACTCGCGCAAGTGCCCATCACCCAAATTTTCAACCTCATCTAGGGCCTCTAAAGCCTTCAAAACTGAGTTCAAAGTTTCTGTACCCTACTGCCAATACCGAAAATCTTCAATATCTTCCAATATACACTTGATCTGGCATTGAAACTTTACTGGCAGACTTGTATGACCAAAATGAACCTCCAAGAAAGAAATTAGATCATTCTGAGCACATACGAAAATGACCAAAAATAGTAACTTTCCATAAATAGCAGCTCTACACAAAATAGCTCTTATTGAAAATAAAAATAGAAATATTTTTGGGTGATGCAAGATTTCTCTTACACCCAGGATGCTCCTGCGTCACATGACCTCAATATGAAGAGTGAGATTTTGTGGGTGGCTCAAAGCTTTATCATCATCCTCTAAAAAGGTAAGGTAATGAGGGCTAGCAATATGGTTAACCTTGTTCTAGAATTGATCGATGTCTAAGTTGTTGGGGATGTTCATTGCATGCAAAGCATCCTCAAGGACTTACTTGTGTCTCGAGGACAACTCTAAGAGCTCAAAGATAGAAATCTAAGCTGGTGTTCTTTGCAACTGATTAACAAGATTATAGCTTAACTTGGGATTGACTACTAGTTTTGAGGTGACATTCTTGGATGCCACTTTCTTTGGTTTACTTGGTTGACTTGAACTAGGTCCTCTAATGACAAGGGGACCTTGATTTCATGTGCCAGCATTGAGAGTTTGAGATGACACTTTGGAGTTAGGACCCCTTAGCACTAGGATGGGTTCTTCATCCAAGATAGGAGGAGAGTCCATGTCTAGATGATAACCATAGGGATATTTATCCTTAATCATGTTGACATTCTCTTCTACAACTTCAAGCATGTTGACAACATTCTCCACATGTGTGTAAGTGTAATTGACCTCAACCTTGCCATTCCTAGGTTTAGAGGTTTCCCCCTTCTCATTCTTGGCCAAAGGTTCTTTGAATGCCTTATGATCATCATTGGTGTTCAATCCATCTACCTTAAGTTTTTCATTCTCAATGAGATCTTGGATGATATGTTTGAGTTTCCAGCAGTTTTCAATAGCATGCCCAATACCATTGTGAAACTTGCAAAAGGCTTTCTCATCACACCAATGTAGCTTAACATCAGGTATGTAATGCTTTGCTAGATTTTGAGGGTATACAAGGTTCTTGGAAATGAGTATTTTCAAGACATCCTCATGTATGAATCACCAAGTTTTGAAAATTGACGTCTCTCTTTCTTAGGATTATCTTGGTATCTTGGCATGTGCACTTGTTGATTAGATGCATTGAGTTTCATGGCTTGAACAACACTAGACAAGTGTAAAACAACTTGATCTATGGGTTTGGAGGAGTCCACAACTCCATCATTGACCACTTGTTTGATCTTATTCCAATGTGAGTTCTTTCCTTTATCTTTGTTAGGGTGGTTATTATTGTGACCATTGTTGTTGTTGTTGTTGTTATTGTTGTTTCCATGTTTGGTCAAAATTTCTTTTTCTCTCAAAACATCCTCAATCCTACATACAGTTTCAACCATGGTTTCAAAGGAATCAAAAACCATCTTCCTAATTTAATACCACATTTCAGGAACCAAGTTGCTAACAAGGATGTCAATCTTCTCATTTTTAGGGATGGTCCTAGAGTAGCGAGAGCATTTTTGTCTCCACCTTTGCAAGAAAGTTACAAAGGATTCCCCTTGATTTTTCTTTAAGTTGCATAAGTCCAACATGGTGATAGATCTTGAAAGGTTGTATGCAAAGTCATTGGACAAATCTATAGATGAGCTCTTTAAAAGTCTTAACGGGGGGAGTTATGTTGGTGAACCATTCCATCGCTTGACCCTTAAGGCTTGTTGGGAACAATCTCATGAGGTACAAGTCATCTTGATGGAACTCAAAACTCATGGTGTAGAATTGATGCATGTGATCATGTGGATCTCCATTCCCATCATACTTGTCATATTGAGGGATCTCAACCTTTCTAGGAAATTCTTTCATGCTAACACTTTTGTCAAAAGGATTAGGACAAATTGAATCAAGTGAGAATGAACTCTTGGGTGCCAACATATTTTCAATCATACTCTTAATTTGTTTAATCTCTTCTTCTTGAGATGGACCTTGCTTCTTAATCTTCTTGTCCACATCAAAGTTGTAGGGGCCTCTAGCACCCTTGTTGATTAAATTATCTAGGAACTTGTCTTTTTTTTTCTCTAAGTATCTCTACACATACTACTAGAAGAGTGGTTCTTGTTGTATTGTCATGAAGTCTTGGGAGTTGAGATCAAAAATCAAACTACTACCCCCATATTGTAAACCATGGTGAGCACATTGTGAAGGTTGTCTTGAGTTCCTAAGAGGTGTTCATCTCCTATAATGATCATGTTTTGAAGCCCTTCTTCCTCTAGGACTAGGAGATCATGAAGGTGTTCTTGAACGTCTTCCACTTCATGGAGTCTTAGGAGGAGTGGATGGAGGATAGTTGTTTCTACCACCAACACACATGCTGTTAAATTGATCATTAAGTTGTTGAGCCAAGAGTCTATCTTGCTCTTCCTGAAAGGCTCTCCTTTCTATCTCCAACAAGGTTTGTCTCTCTGACTCTAGGAGTCTAAATTGCTCTTCCTTTTTAGCTTGTTCATCTAGGAAGGCTTTCTTTTCATGCTCAATTCTCTTAAGTGTTTCATTTCTATATCTTGAAGGTATTTTGAGCATTAAACTCGGTCTTGAATGTCTAAACAAGTCATTAGTGTATGTTGTATTCACACGAGTGTCATAAGGTTTATCATCTTGGTTTTCATGTTGTGATTATTCTTCTTGATAGGCTTTCCTCTTATCTCTTTTAACCCTTTGGTGTGCATCCATATATCTAGTTGAGATAAGGGGTGAGATTGGTCGATTTTCATGAGAGGA
Source organism: Chamaecyparis obtusa (assembly GCA_027943335.1). Classification (NCBI taxonomy): domain Eukaryota; kingdom Viridiplantae; phylum Streptophyta; class Pinopsida; order Cupressales; family Cupressaceae; genus Chamaecyparis; species Chamaecyparis obtusa. Next base: position 63,907 of record BSBK01013189.1, on the reverse strand, counting down.
ACTACCAAACAAAAGGGTACCTCTATGTTTTCCAAATATGTCATCAAGGCTTTTATCCATTTCTTCCCTCTCTCATCAAGTCATTGTGTAACTCATATCCATGTCCGAGTGAGAAGATGCTAAGGGTGTACTCAAATCACTAAGGTTACTCTTGGGATCAAACAAAACTTTTGATTTGTTACTGGGTGATTGATCAAATATGGGTTCATTTCCCTTACGTTTTTGGTGAGTTTGAACTAAGGGTAATTGGTTAAAGACTACTTGAGGTCACTTTTCTTGATTTACTTGATATCTTGTTGTAACTGACATGAAAGAAAAGGTACCAAGTGATAGGATGACCCTAAGAAACATTGGTACCAAACTAGGATAGTAAGAGCATTGACTTGTCTGAAAGAGAGGTGATAAGATAGAATTTTGGAAGAGGCATAAACCAACACTACCACAGAGGTGCCCACTGAATGGGTGAATACCCTAACACATATGGATTAGGAGGATAATTTACCCAAGTTATATTGATTGAATTTGAATTTGTCTCAAAGTAAATGGACAAGAGATTACTAAAACTCTCCAAGCACGTTATCAAAGGATCCAAAGGTTTACCTTCTCAACAAGGATGGTTTCTAGATCATCGACTCCAAGAAAGGTCACTCGTGAAATCAAAGATTACTAGTTCAGGAGGTCAAAATGAAAGAATCCAAGGTGCAAATAGGCTTCTAACAGTGGGGTAAGTGACCTGATCTGACCCGGATCGACCAAGGAAGACTGCAAATGATAGGATAGAAAATCAAGCAAGTTGACAATTTTAGGCGATAATGAATCAACACTAGGCGATACCTCACTCCAAGGATAGGTGACAGGTGCTGGCAACAAGCTCTAAAAAGTTTTTTTTTTTACTCAGAAACTCAATTTTTGTTCATTTTAATTGATCGACTAGATGCTTTAACAGATTCTTATCATTAATTAGGCACACAAGACAAAAATCAGAGAGTTCAAGAAAACAATTGTCTTTAAACAATGAGAAAGGGACAAAGAAACCTTGTGCATGAACAAGAATAGTGACATAGTATTCTACTCCCTAAGGACTCTACTTGTGTATGTTCTCAATATGTTTTTAGTCAAGCACATACTCCTAAAAAAGAAAAAGTTGGTTGCACTGTGGTTTGTAGTAATGGTCAACTCTACAACTCTTGCAATCTCAAGTGGGCGAAATCCAATCCCGATGCACTGAGGTTTTGAAATAGTCTAAGAATTTAATCAATTAGGAGCTGTTGAGGAGATTTGATAGCCCAATAAGAGACCACAACTATGGAGATTTCTTCCACAAGGACATTTATATAGAGGTTTTTGCTCCATGACAGGAATGACTAATACCACTTGAGGTTTCATCCACATGGTTTACCCAATAAAGGGAGTGTCCACTACGGTTAACCCTCTCTAACAAGGAAGACTCAGAATATGGACCACATGGGGACTTAGCTTGGATTCAAGGGTTCTAAGTTTTTGATGTGCCTAAAAGGGAATAGAGCATACTCCTCTAGCCTCTTCACCTCACCCAGACATAGCAAGAAAATTAATTGACACACTATGTTGAAATCACCTCACAAAAGTTTGTATGCCAAAAATAATGACTACGATCTCTCTAAATGGGACCAAGATAGAACATACCATCAAATGTTGAAGACTAAACCAAGTGGGACAATGAGATGATAACAAGTCCTTCCCTACCTACAAGGGGATCTATCATCGAGAAGAGCTTCGTATGTAAGGCAAGCGAATGAAGCCCACTCTCTCAAGAATAGTACAAATAATGTTCATAGGGCCTAATTAATATGTGAAACATATATGTGAGAAAGAAAATCTAGATTCATTCTTTCGTTTAGAGCAAAAATTGGAAGTGTGATCTACGAAAGTGAGAAACACTCAAGTCAGACACATGAGAGGTTCATTTTTATTTCCAAAATCCAAATGTTATAGAGATGAAACAAAATACCTCAAGTCCAAAGCAACATGCTTAGTAGATTTTACCTTATTTTTATTTTTGTTGAGCTTTTCCCTGCAAGCAAGCCACAAACTCTCTAACAAGCAAGACAAGTGAACAAGATATGCAATGCATATTCAACTTGTGCAAAACCTAAGGTTAGATCTGAAAATAAATTGTTAGAAGTAATAATAACCAGAAAATAATCCAAATGATAACTCATACCATGCATTGAACCATGTGAAAAATAAGTGCAAGCTAATCATTAAATGCCCCTTTTTTTTATTTTTCAATTTTGATTTTTGACCTAGTCAACAGGATTGGACCTATATGACATGAATTTGGATCCTAAACCCTAAATGGACAAAAGAGAGCCCTATTAAAAAATAGAGAAATTTCTAAAAATGTAATTTTTTTAGCAATAGTTTTTGATTTGTGCCTTAGGGACCCTATTTATCAAAACATACCAGTTTTGAAAGATCAAATTTTTAAGCTATTTTTCATCATCAAAACCCAAAAAATAGAGAACATACGCCCTATAGAATTTCTAGAGCTTTCCATAAATGTAATTTTTAAAAAAAAAATTCATCGATTTGCAACCAAAAATGAATTTTCATAAAAAAATTATAAATCATGGAAAAATCATCCAAAAAATATGATTTTCATATTGAAACACATTGGACCCATCTCCAACCTACAAAAAAAAATTCAGACACAAAATCCAAGCCGTTTGTGAGATATGATCAAATCTTCCAAAAAAACCCTAGGTTTTGTCTTCAACTCATCCTGCAGAAGGGTTAGGCTTGAAAAACTTCAATAAAATAGCCTTGTAAAGATTAGAAAATATGAATAAAATGAAGGAAAATCAAGAGCATTAGTCCCCATGGTGGGTGCCAAAAATGTGTACTAAAATGTTGACACACTTCTATGAGTCATTATATCCAAGATTGCTCAAGACTGAGGTCTCAAATGGTGACTCATAGCTCTCTATTCACGGAGTACAAGGGTTTGTAATGGAGGCCCTCAGTTTAGACCTAGTTTGTGCCCATACAAGTACACCATAACTGTTGGAAATATTCAAGAATTAACCAAGTTACTAAGAGGGGAGGGGTGAATCAGTAACTCCAAATTTTCTTCCAATTACAGATGTATTAACATGTAATTTACTTTAACCTTTGCATACAGAAAGCATGAAACTTAAAAGCATTCACAATAATGACACATAGATTTGGTTACCCAGAAACCTTCCAAAAAGAAAGTAAAACTGGGGTGGGGATGAAACCCACAAAGCTTTAATACTGCAGAATAAAGTTGGCCGGTTAAGGCTTACAATTTGATCACTTTTGATGATCTGCCCTGTTAGGAGCAATAAGGATTGCTAAATCCACCCTGCTAAAGGATTTACAAACATACAATGAAGTATGCACTCGGTAAAGAGATTTTACAAAAGACTGTTAAGTCTACCCGGTTAAAGGATTTAGTACTGATTCACCTGTTAGGATGAAACAGTAGATCTCTTGCTTTGCAACTGGATTGCTGATTGAGATTCACTAATGTACTGATCACCTTCTGTGATGAATTTGTCTTTGTTGTTCCTTATACTGCTGAAGCCCTTTGTAATTCGCTTATCTTTGCCTTTCTTTCTTTTTCACATATATGCTTCTTACATTGCTCTTGACATTTTTACAACATTGTTTATATACAAGTCTTAAACAATTAATTACAATTACAATTACAAAGTCGGCTTGACAAATAAACATAAGTGCTACTAAGTCAGCCCAAGTATGGTTACACAGTTCCTTCAAACTAACTCGGTGACTTTCTGATACTCGGCGTCCACTGCATTACTCGGCATCGTCATGCACTCGGTAGAAGTGAAGGCATGGTTCATACTGATCACTCGGTAGGTTTTGAACTCGGTAAATACTGGTGACTCGGTAGACATGATGTTACTCAGTTTACACTGTCCTGTTCGGTTTGTACTAACTTGCTTAGTTTGCACTGTCTGCTCAGTTTTCACTGTCTGCTCAGTTTGCACTGTCTGCTCGGTTTGCACTGTCTGCTCGGTTTGTACTGTCTGCTCAGTTTGCACCCAGAATGCAAATAAGTGTTGTCACTAGTGGAAATTCTGTTTAATGCCAACAATCTTCCCCTTTGGCATTAGTGACAAAAACACTTATTGGCCAAAACTTATATACATGAATCATGCTGAGTTTTATTTTGATTTTTTCAAAATTTGTCTTTGTTATAGGGCTTTATACATTGTCTCCCCCTTTCAATGTGCTAACTATTTCTATACAGATCTTCTTCTATACATATATCTCCCTCTATACATATCTCCCCCTTTTTGACGATAATGCCAAAGGTGTATCTACAAGTTATTTATAGAGAGAATCCAAAATTTGATAGAAAATCAGAATGTACCTTCATTATTAGTGCCAGGGTTCTGTCCCAACTTTCTTGCAGAATCTTACATGTTTGTATTGCAATTTGGACTTTTGCAGAGAGTTCAATCATGTGATCTGCTATAGAGAACTGATTGTCATGAATCAATGTTTTGGAATGTTCAATGTGCTTATACATTGTATTCATGATGGGAAGGATCATGTGTTGGATGTCTAGCAGTGTGGACCGGATCCTTGTGTCTTCTTTCAGTAGATCAGACTGCATATTTGATAGGTGTGAGATTTTCATGTGATGAGCAGAGCTTGAACTTGGTTCAAGTTGTAGCTTCTGTATGCTAATCTTCATATCCTCATCCATTTTATTCATTTTATCCTTAACATCCTTTGTGAACTCAGCAATATTGCACAATCTGGCCAAAAGAGAGGTAGCATTCGAATATATAGATTCAATGTTTGACAAAACTGAAGACAATTCTACTTGGTTAATAGCTATGTGCTGAGCAATGTGCTCAAGCACTTTATTGTTGAATCTCTTCTCGGCTCTTTCAACTAACTTTTCTGTCCCAGATGAATGCTCATTGTATTTATTAACTACTTCTGCTAATTGTAGCAAAACATGTTGGGAGGAGTCTACTTTAATGCCTAATGCATCAGACAAAATGTCCTTAGCATCCTTGATGATTTGGTATTCCTTGTCTCTCTCCTCTTTAAGCTTCTTTTGTTTTACTTTCCTTTGGAGGATCTCACCTATATTTTACATTTGGTCCACTGATAGATTTGCAAAATCTAATGTTGGAATCTCTATCTCTTCATCTAGGTCTATATCCTCTACTACATTTTTACCCAAAAATTTTATACTCGGTAGAGCCTTAGGCTTATCTATACTTAATGCCTTGGTAGTAGTGACAGTAGATATAGTAGGGCTGGCTATAGAGACTGGTATACTTTCTACTGGAGAACTTAAAATATTTACACTTGAAGATTCAAAAATTGGAAAACTTACTGCTGGAAAACTTGATGATGCGGGAGACTGCAACTCGGTAGAAGAAATGGTAGTTGCTTCTGTTGTTGCTATAGATGATTGGACAAAAGTTGAAGTTGTCACAACCATGCTTGAAGGTGTCTCCAGGCTGGATGTAGAAACTTTTACTGGAGAGGTAGGAAGGGATGCAATGACTTTTGCTGCTATCCTCACAGTATCATCTACCTCAGTGTCTTCTTCTTGTTCATCACTGTCATCTTCAATATCTTTTATTATTACTATTTCAATACTTGGTTGGTGAAGGTGGTATATGTTCTTCCATGTGGCATTTGCAGCCTTCACAACTGATTCAATATTGTTGATCAGAATCAAACAAGTATTGAACTTTAATGTCATCTTACTTTCATTTTCTTTTAATGCCTTCTTTACTTCATCATTTTTCAAGCTTGGCATTAACTGTCTCAGGGTTTGATCAAATATGTCTATCACAGTTTGCTTTGCATTGCTCCATCTCATTTTTATTAGATTTAATAAGACAGCTGGAACCTGTGGGGCTATTTCTTTAGGAGAGTATTTCCACTGTCCCATCTTTTCAATAACAACATCTTCTATTTCCTTCTGTTCTGTTTCCAATCTGGTTTCATATTTAAAAGATTTTATGTTACTTACTCCAGATCCTGATCCATCTCTAAAGAGTTTGATCTTTTCTTGAAAGTTTAGAGGAGGCCTTTTGAATACTATGTCTTTATCTACCTTGTTTGCCTTGTCTTCCTTGCCTCTTGCATTTCTCCTTGTAAATACAGCAGTGGGAGGCTTAGGTGCCTTAGTGATGAATACCTTTCCTTTCTTCTTTGCAGGTACTGGTTCCTCTGTTTTCTCATCCTTTTCCTCTTCTTCTTCATCTTTTTCTTCTTTGTCCTCGGTTATCATTTGCATTTTGGCTATCCTCTTCTTTCCTTTGTTTACCACCTGTGGAAGCTTTATGCTTAGTTCAATTCTCACCTTAGCTTCATCATATGTTCCAAAATATGGAGCTTTGGGATTGACAGGCTGATTAAGAAGAGCTTCAATGATATTCTTGGTTTCATCAATATTTACCTCATAAGGAAGAGGTTTTACATATACAGTCCTCGGTTTAGCTACTTGAATATATACATTATCACAATCCACCATAAAACAAATGTCATCTTTGTAATCTTCCACCAACTTCTGTGGAATCCGGAATCTGTCATTCATTTTCTCTTTGAAAGACTCAAAATAATTATCCATGATGCTTTCAAAATTTTCACCCATTTCTGAGATGTATTCATTTATTTCATAAAGTGCTGGCACATCTTTTCTCCATACAACTTTTCCTTTAGAAGGGAAGAATTTCTGAACATAGAAGAATAAACAGACCAATAAGGATCCAAACTTACATGGATTGTTTTTGGAAGTTTGAATGCTATCCATGTTTTTGTTAAACTGCTTTAACAATAAGTCTGCTAGGTCAAATGTTAAGTTATTCTTGACCACTTTGTATGCTAGGTCAATAGCTTCATAGGAGACACTATTCTGTCGACTAGAACTGTAAATCTTATGGGCAATAATGTGTGTACCAAACTTCAGTTCAGCATCGGTAATGCTGCTAACTTTCATGCCTCTACCGTCCCACTCGGCTAGGGTTTTCTTCTCTAGTTCCGTCCGACCTAGGGTTTTGGTAGTTTTTGCTTTGTTCAACATGGGAAGACCGGTGATTTGATGAATCATCTTCTTTGTGATCTCTATGGGTTGCTCAAGCCAAATCTTACCATCATGTACACGGCTGAGAATGTATCTAACCCATTTATCTTGAAAGTTTCGAGGTAGATGTGCAATGTGAACTAAACCTTTATCTTCCAGATGTTTGTGCTCGGGTTTCAGAATACCATCCACACACAGTTCCTCACGCATAATATCTAATTCTAGGTTCCCCATTTCATGAATTGAACAGTTGAAATGATTGCAGATATCGTTAATAAGTAGTACCTTAGGAGGAATCTGAGATTGAGCTCCGTTCGGATCTAGGGCTGCTGCAATTGCGGGCACGATCTTGAAATCTGGTGCTTTCCATTCCCCTTGGACTAACATATTAGATCCTTTCTTCGCTGAGGTGCTGGATGATGCCATGGTAGCTCACAAAAAATTCCTTTCGCAAAAGTATTGAATCACTGGGTTGCTCTTGAAATTTTTTGCTCTCAAAGTGCTAAAGGTCCGCGGTGAAGAATGAGTTCGATTACTTGCTTTTTGTTTACAACTCTGTCATTAATGCTCAGTACAAATTAGGGTATGAATTCTGACAGACTGTCACCCACTAAGAATTAATTGCTTGGTAAAGACTTCACAACTCGGTGAACTTGAGAATTCATATTGCTCCGACCTCGCTTGGTAAAGACGGGTACCGACCTTGCTCGGTAAAGACTGATACTGACCTCCCTGTGATCTTACTGCATCTTGTATGCTGATTTAGATCTTTCTTTTAATTCAGTTCTGGAACTGCTTGAGATTGGTCTATGAAAATACAGATCCAGTGCTTTCTTGGAAATTTAGTTTGAGTCGGTAGAGCCATCCATTCCATTACTTGGACTGGATTGCTCGGTAGATTTAGGAATCCATTTTTGTCTCACCTGTTTCCTGACCTTAGTTGCTTCATTCTTCTTTCCATCTTCAACTTCACTAGCATTCATGCAGTTTCTGGCTATGTGACCGAGTTTAGTGCATTTGAAGCATCTTATGGTAGTATCTCTTTTCCTTAGATGATGTTTTATGCAATTCATGCCAATGTGTCCATATTCTCCACAGTAATGACATCTACACCAGGTGTTGTAGTCCCATCCAAACATTGCTTTCATAATTTGTTCTGCTGGATTAAATGTCTTGGATCTGCACTCGGATGCCTTGTGACCTTGTTTGTTGCACTTGTGACAATTACCTCTGAATCTAGGTTTTTCCCTGCATTCATTTGCTTTGTCACCAGGTTGATTGCAGTTGTAACATTTTCCATTGAATTCTGCTTTTTCATTATTCCAACATTTATTTGAAGTATGTCCTATTTTACCACAATGATTACAAATAGGTTTTTTATTTCTTTGAGTACCTTGCTTAGAGGATTCGCCTTCTCCTTTGTATCCAAGTTTTGCTTTTCCTTTTTGCCTATGAAGATTTCGCTCATACAGCTGATTCAAGTCTTCTTGACTTTTTAGCATTCCTTCATTGATTTGTTTTTCAGCATTTAGGTCATCCACCAATCTTAGATTGATTTCCTTTTCAGATCTTAGTTCTTCTCTTGTGCTTTCTATTTCTGATCTTAGATTCAGAATTTCTTCATTTGTATGAGAGATCTGATCAATTAGGTTTTCTAGCTGAAGGGTTTTATTTTGGACTTCAATGTTCCTTCCATCTAATTCATCTTTCAACTTGTTTCTTTGTTCCAAGATCTCACAGAATCTTGTAGAGTGTAGCTCTTGTTCTCTTTTTAATTTTCTCACTTCTTCTTGCAGAGGCCCATTCTTTTTTAGGAGTTCTTTGACAGCATTGTTTGCTTCATCTAAGTTATTTGAGGGAAAAAGATCTTCAATCTTTTCTTCAATGTAATTCTAATCATTCATCTGATTTGCAAGTTCCTTCCTTCTTCTTAGGGATTGGGAAAGATGTTCTTTTGCTTCTTTGACTTTAGCTATGGCCATTTCTAGATCTAGCTTTTCATTTTCAATTATCTTGTTCAGTTTGAATACCTCCATTGTCCTGGATCTTTTCTCAAGCTAGTTAAGCTTTGTCTTGAGAACCAATGCTGCTCTGATACCAATTGTTGGAAATGTTCAGGAATTAACCGAGTTACTGAGAGGGGAGGGGTGAATCAGTAACTCCAAATTTTCTTCCAATTACAGATGTATTAACATGTAATTTACTTTAACCTTTGCATATAGAAAGCATGAAACTTAAAAGCATTCACAATAATGACACATAGATTTGGTTACCCAGAAACCTTCCAAAAAGAAAGTAAAACTAGGGTGGGGATGAAACCCACAAAGCTTTAATACTGCAGAATAAAGTTGGCCGGTTAAGGCTTACAATTTGATCACTTCTGATGATCTGTCCTGTTAGGAGCAATAAGGATTGCTAAATCCACCCTGCTAAAGGATTTACAAACATACAATGAAGTATGCACTCGGTAAAGAGATTTTACAAAAGACTGTTAAGTCTACCCGGTTAAAGGATTTAGTACTGATTCACCTGTTAGGATGAAACAGTAGATCTCTTGCTTTGCAACTGGATTGCTGATTGAGATTCGCTGATGTACTGATCACCTTCTGTGATGAATTTGTCTTTGTTATTCCTTATACTTCTGAAGCCCTTTGTAATTCGCTTATCTCTGCCTTTCTTTCTTTTTCACATATATGCTTCTTACATTGCTCTTGACATTTTTACAACATTGTTTATATACAAGTCTTAAACAATTAATTACAATTACAATTACAAAGTCAGCTTGACAAATAAACATAAGTGCTACTAAGTCGGCCCAAGTATGGTTACACGGTTCCTTCAAACTAACTCGGTGACTTTCTGATACTCGGCGTCCACTGCATTACTCGGCATCGTCATGCAGTCGGTAGAAGTGAAGGCACGGTTCATACTGATCACTCGGTAGGTTTTGAACTCGGTAAATACTGGTGACTCGGTAGACATGATGTTACTCGGTTTACACTGTCCTATTCGGTTTGTACTAACTTGCTCGGTTTGCACTGTCTGCTCGGTTTGCACTGTCTTCTCGGTTTGCACTGTCTGCTCGGTTTGCACTGTCTGCTCGGTTTGCACCCAGAATGCAAATAAGTGTTGTCACTAGTGGCAATTTTGTTTAATGCCAACACATAACATGAGAGATTCAAAGAGGAAAAGCAAGAGTGCTAGTCTCCATGATCATCAAATATCCATGCAAATGAAAATGGAAGCTTATTCTATATGATAACAATGCATGAAAGAAAAATAATATATGAAAGAAAATACGCATGCAAAATTATTCTATGAAATGAAATATGAATCTAATCTACTATGTAAGTGCAAGAGTAATCTAAATGGATTTCCATGGAAGCATGAGAGAAGAAGACAAGAAAAGAGAAGTTGCAATGTTCAAGCTCAAGTGCTCAAACTCTCCTCCAAAATCGCTCTCCAAACTTGTAGCATAACAATAACATAAAATATGGATCCCTAAAATGAGAAGGAGAGGGCTCCTTTCAAAGAGAAATGAATGGTAGAGATTAAGAGGAAAAATCCAAGGGTGGAGAAAAAATTCTCATTTTGACTTTGGTGCACAAGATTCTCAAGGGGCAAAATCAATGGACATGGTTAAGAGGCAAAAAGATGTGTGGAAGAGATTAAGAGGCAAAAGGAGATTCCACTCATCTTCGAAAGTGTGCATTCAATGTGTAGACAAAAAGTCTTTTTCTTTTTATTTTAAATTTAAAAATTCCTTTTTCATGTGCACATAGGATAAGGTGGATTTTATTATTTATTTTAAAGATTTTTTTAAATTTAATTAAAAGGGAGCATGTTCTCTTAAATAAATAAAACATAGGATAAAATGATCAAACTTTAGAAAATATTTGAAATAATTAAATTAATTACGATTTGATCAAGGAAATTGATTTGAATTGAAAATATTGCAAGGCATTGATTAAGGGAATTGATAAATTGATTCCGTCATTTGATAAATTGAAGAATGGGGGCCCATAGTCTAGGCGACCATTTTAGGGTGTATACAGTAAGAATATTCAATTCTTGGTTATGTTGTGGACAAATAAATTCTTGAGATTATAGACAATATAAAGGGCTAAGGTTGTATTGTCATGAGAATGATCTTTTCATTAGTTAAAAATTGAGTTATGACAAGCAAATATGTAAGTTCATTGCGATCATAGTTATAAATGAAGCGGCTCAATCTATCTTTGTTAAGAGAATGTTGATGATATGGATTTTAGTCAAGAGTCTTACTTAACAAAAGAGAGACTTCTTTCTTAAGAAATTTGATAGTTAAATGATTGTTGTCTTTACTTCGCTGAATTGAAAATTTTACATTGGTTCATTTTTCTAGGCTGTAGGTTTGAAGTGTACCAACAAGTATGAATAGATTCTGATTGCCTATCTATTTCTAACATTTTTTGAGTGCCCTCTTAGAATGGATACATTTGCAGACCTATTTGAATAACTCTTAAATGAGGTTATGTCTATATTTTACTTGGGTTAACAAATTCTATTGCCTAGGAATGTGTACTAAAATTTCTTGAAAGATTCTAATTGCTTGAATTATGAAATGATGTCCAAGAGCTGAATTGCAAGTTTGTGCAATTTATAAATTATGGCTTATAGAATTGGCCATGAGAAGAATTCAAATTATTTTTACCTACCATGTTAAATGAGATGGAAATGAAACTTAAATATTTAAGCATTCTTAATCCTTATGTCAAGGTTGGTTTCCTTGTCTTACTATGTTATATGCATCTTATGTATCTATAACAATATTTGCGGACCATATTTAGGGACCATTTGGTGGACTTAGTAGAGAACTACTAGAGAAGTGTGTTATGGATATAGGAGTTTGATCTTTTCTATTAGTTTTAAAATCTATCAAAGTCATTATAAATGGAACTAATACTAGGAGGTATGTTCGTATTAATGCAACAGGGTGGATATTTATTTGTAAATTGATTTATGATTATTTCATAAGAAAGGAAAGACCATGCGTATGTGTAAGCTTATTTTTCATTTGCCTTCACATTGAGTGGTGATGTGTACAAATGAATTTTGATTGTATGACTAAATGCTTTGTTGACATATGACCATGACTAGAACATTACAAATTATACATTCTTGAAGAATATGATTACATTGTATATAGGAAATATGTCTAGCAAAATATGTAGTAATTGATGTTGGCCTATGTTTATGTATGCATGAATGTTGTTTGCATTTTTCCATGCTTAAGAAATGAACGTTCCTATCAAGAAAATATTTCATTTTTTTGTATTCCTCATAGAGGTATTCAGAGAATTAGAGATTTATGATGTTGTGAGAATTTTTGATAATTCTCTATTCTAATATTAAATGCATGGTTATTTTTTTTGAGCTATCTCTCACTTTTGTAAATGAATTGGAACTAAGAACTTGATATTTTTATATTGATCCAGGTAAGGGTGTTATTTAATCCCATGTTGCATATTCATGATTGAGCATTATGATTTTAATGATACCTTTTTAAGTACGTATGCTAATTTGCGCAATTCCATTACTCCTATCAGTTTTACTTGATTAGCTTTCCTCTAGCTAGGTTGGACATCTTTCACGTCAAGAAAGATTCTAGGGAAACGTAACTTCTTCATGGTATGGTGGAAATGCACTCCTTCAATATTCCCACCCTTAATGTTTTGTGTGAAACAGGTGTTTGGGGTTTCTGCCAGGAAGGTCTTCACTTTTGGTACATAATGAGTACTTTTTAAATGACCCAACAGTCTAATGTAATGATGTTTGTATACTTATGTTAGCCGATGACTCTTGTACAAATCTTGGTGTCTTATTTAAACTAAGTTCTTATTTTTTTCTATTCTTATTCAACATATATTCATGTTTTTGACAAGTTGGTCAAAATCTCTTGAGATCTTGTTACTGATGTCCTTAGACAGATTGGTCAAGTTCTTCATAGGTCGTTAGGTATTGTTTTTGACTATTTGTCAAAATTGTTACTGATTTGATGTAATATCTCATGATGATATGTTGAAGGTGTGTTTGATAGTTTTGGTTAGCACCTCTTCCTTGTTATGGACTCATGTTTTCACTTATTATATTCAACATGTTGGTTGAACCTTGTACTTTTTCATGGAATCAAAATGAAAATGATGTTGATTCATCGACATGTGGATTCAACTCTTGACTTAGTTGACCGAGTCCCTTGCCTTTTGTCTATTACTGATGTGGATCTTCTTGTTGAAAGGTCAGTCCTTAACAAAAAATCATATTTTTTTTGAAATAAATGCTTTCAATTGTAGAACATTATCAAGTATGGACTACATATGGGCTCTTGAGAAATAATAAATATGATAATAAAATAGTTATAAAAAGGAGTGCAGAGGTCAATAAGGATAAGAAAGAAGTTTGAATGAATGAATTTCAATGGGGGTCATGAAATCCACCAGTCTAAAAAATTAAAAAGTTACACCAAATTAATCTGTTTTAAAATTCTTTTCCATATTGATTTTTCTATTATGAATTTTATGTACTAAATGAAGTAGCGGTGCCCTATGGTGAGATGGGGATTAGTCATATCCAACGAAATTGTGCAACTTCATGTTTAATGTTCTATCGTGTGGCAAGAACATAACACTTTTGTAAGAGTTCTAAAATATAAACCTCGGTAAGCCACCGATGTATTATCGACCCGTGCAGGAGATCCTGGGAACTATTAGATTAAGAGGACCTAAGGAAAAATGAAGCTTTATATAAGTCTACTCATGCTGAGATTTAAAACATACATAAATAAAATCTGCATGATTATCAGATGACTTTTTTCTGAGATTTAAAAGATAAACAAATAAAATCTGCATGATTATCAGATGATTTTTTTTTAAAGAAAATGGTATTTGATGAACATAAAGAGAAATTGTGTTGTGTGGATTTAGCTATTTACTCTTGGTTACCTGCTCCATTATGGGATGCATATTTGGACAAAGTTTTTTTTCTCCTAAAACTAGCAAGCACCTCTTGCTGCGTCTTCTTAATAAATAGACAATGAAAATCTATCAAATATATCATTGATAGAGAAGGCTATGAATTTTCACTGGAATATCGAAGACTATTAATCTCGAACTGTTAAATTCTGATACACATCTGTTTTATCAATGGCATCACCGTTAACTAAAATAAGTCCATAAATTAATCTGAAGTAATGTTATATATTATTTGTGTCCATGAGATACAAATACATTTCTAGCATCAATCTAGCAATCAAATACCAGACATCGGATAATTATACAAACCACATAGACCTTATCTATCTTCTTCCTTCTTACAAAATTTAATAGAATTTTATGAGAAAGCATGAGCAAAAATTGGTTATATTATCTCTGCTACTCAATAAAAGCCTAAAAGTAGTTTAAACCAGAGAAAACAGAAAAATGAGAACTTCATTGGAAACCTTCCCATTTTAGTGGATGCAGACGAAACGCTTGGAAGACTCTTCGGTAGAATTAATCACATGTACCACTCTTCCTTGCTCCTTTGTAGATTCTTGTTTTCTTCTTGGTATTCCATATCTTCTAAATTTGGTCATTCGTGATGTATAAGTTTTTTATTGAAATCTCTTTGTTTGGATCTTCGTACAGTGCAGTTCTAAATGGAAATTCTTTTGGTTTTTTCCTCTCATTACTGGCCATATTTGATGGGAAAATGTTTTAAATAAATCTAAGTATCGAGGACAAATAGTATAGAAGAATAAAAGGAAATTTGTCCCTTGTGTTTTCCTCTATACACATGAGATAAGATGCAAGAAAAGAAGATCATCAGAGATAGATTTGTGGTGTTAGTTGTAGGTGGGCAGAGGCATGAAAACAAAGAAAACAAACATAGAAGATATGATGATCTTATTGTTGCACAATAACAAAATTTTATTGACTTATATCAAATAATTTACATATCCCTCCTTTTATAAAGGACTTCAGAAAGATCTGGAAATAATTGTAATTGGCCATATAACTTCAGAAATAGTATTCTAGAAATAACTATGCATGTGTGACATAAATAATAGATAAAAGCCAAAAATAAAAAGGTAAAACTAGTAGAAAATATCAAAACATTTGAAGATTCCCTCTTAATTTTTACTACTAATTATATCAGTTTTTAAATACCTAAGACTCCTCTCAAATACTCAAATTGCTCTTGTGATAATGTCTTTGTAAAATGCTGTTTGCAAGTTGTTTTTCTAATATGAAATATTGTAGGTTGATTTCTCTATTGTTGACCAAGTCTCAAATAAAGTGACATCTAGTAGATCAATATGTTTGGTCCTCTTATGAAAGACATGATTCTTTGATAATACAATGGTAGATTTATTATCATAATAGATTGAAGTTGGCTCATTTTGATCATGCATTAAAACCACCACGACTCTTTGCATCCACACTGGTTGACATATTGTTGATGTGTTTGCTACATACTCTACTTCTGTTGATGAGCTTTCCACTATAGGTTGTTTCTTTGATGCCTATGCCACAATTCTTGTTCTAAGATGAAATGCATATCTAGATGTAATATTTCAATCATCTATACTCCCTACAAAGTCACTATCTATATATCCAATCAACTAAAAATCATCTATTGAGAAATACAATATCCCATTATTTATCATCCCTACAATGTATGTCAATATTATTTATTCATCTTTCTAATGTGAATTCTTAGGTAATTCCATGAATCTAGATATGAAACAACTATTAATATGATTTAGAACAACAGAGAGGGGGGGGGGGTGAATCAATTGTTCTCAGGTCTTGATGTATAAAACAACTTCAAAATGTTTTCCTTAAATCAAATCAAGCAACCAAAACAAATTCGGTAATCACTAATTCAATAATAGAAACATATAACTTAGCAGTCCACTACCCAGTTGTAACTAACTTGTAAAACACAGAAATGTTCAAACCAAAACATTCACACAAGTATTGACACTAGGATTTATAGTGGAAACCCAATATGGGAAAAACCACTTTGTAACATGCTACTATTATTTTCACTCTTCTGAAGTGAGCTCGGTTAAAAGCCAACCCTGTCAAAGGTTACAATACACACTATCAGGTGTGACCTGGTTAAAGGATTTTAATCACCCTGTTAAAAGTGAGCCTGGTCAAAAGACTTACATACACTCTATTAGAATGCAACCTTGTTCAAAGGATTTAACATATGACTCTTAGGTCAACCTCTGTTAAAAGGATTTTGACTGTTACAATGGTTATAAAGTAGTAGTAGTATTGATCTGAAAACATACAACTCACTTTGCAAATATCAGATCCAATTTCATACACAAATGCTGGTTTACTGACTTTGAAACTTTTCCATCTCCATCTTTGATCTGCTCAGAACTTTCCTTCAAGCGATCACCACACTTCTCCTTCAGCCTTTTTGCTCATACAGTCAATAAAACTTTACTGTTCTTCCAGCATCTTCTTCACCATGCATTCGCATACCTAATGCTTCAGTTCCCTTAATACTTTCCTCTGTTAGGTTAACTTTTCTTTTTCCGCTTAATCTCCTTCATAGATCTTAGGGTTAGGTTAGATTCATTGAATCTACCTGCTTCATGTTCTTTAGCTCCTCTTCTAGAATCATCTCAAATCTCATAAAGATTTATAATAAAATATTTTACAAAGTATTAAATGCTTCTATACAATCAATAAATAAAGTCAACAGGGTTTACATAATCCAAGAATTCAATAATGTTGGCTCCAAATCTGAATTCTCTTCAAATATAAAATTGTTGATGCTCGGTCAATATTGTGATCATCCACTCGGTCTCCATGTAAAATGCTCAGTCACTACTAAAATTATTTTCTCGGCATATACTGTCTTCCTTGGTAATTTACTGATACCCTGTCGACACTAGATTTTTGCTCGACATCCACTAACTTGGTCGACTCTGTCATAACTTGGCTTAAACATGATTTCTCCATTTTTGCTCGGTTAAGCTTACCAGTTTAGTCTTCATTCTTACTAAGATAAACAATACATTGTCTCATCATTGTGCAACATAATCAAGTACACTTTGTAGTATCAAGATAACTCAACCTTTCCTTAGGTGTTATTGTTACCATCCTTTCTATCCCTTCTCACAATAGATATAGTACTTTCCTAAGTAGCAACAGTCTTACCATTTAAGGTTTGACATTAATGACAATACAACAATTGTTTCAATTGTAGTTTCTAACAATATCCCTCTTTGGCAGTGATGGCAACACCATATGATATCACCTGAATAACACATGGATTACCAACCAATCCAAAAACTTATCTATCCATCAAAGAAAATTTATAATATCTTTAGCTTCATTTTGATTCAGAATCTGTAAATCTCACTCACTTCTATGACTGTCAGAAGTATCTAGATCTCCCTCTATCCTAATCTTTCATTTCAGTTCATCATCACCTTTTTTTTTTTTTTGTTCATCTCCCTACTTTTCTGTTCATGTGTTATAGTATCATTTCAGTTCAATCTCCCTCTTTGACAAAAATGCCAAAGCAGCAACTAAAACATACATCCAGTAGATGTAGATATATCTGTTCAACATAGTGTTTCTCCCTCTGTCATCTTGCTTTTGACTAATTTGTTATCTTTGCTTCTTCTTCATAGCTCTAGGACAGTCCTAAAGTGTGTCAATCTTCTACATCAATGTGTCAAATATTCTGCTGTAGCATATTTGATGCAGCGCTCCTAGCTTATCTAGGCAGCCTCAATTAGGGGAAGGACCCCTAATTGACTTCTCAGGTACTCATGAGCTTCCTTAGGTAAATCTTTAGTGAATATGTTTGCCAATTGTTCTTTTGTATTCACATATTCCATTCGGACTTCCTTGTCTTGTACCAATTCCCTCAAATAGTGATACTTGATTGCTGTGTGCTTGGTCTTAGTGTGCATCACTGGATTCAAAGAAATATTGATGGCACTTGTGTTGTCATAGAAAATAACAATAGGTTTAGTGATTTCTTCTTTCATGCCTACCAACAATTGTTTTATCCATATCAAATTTGAACAGTTTACTGCAGCAGCAACATACTCAGCTTCAACAGTAGATTGAGACATTACAATTTTGTTTCTTGTTTGTCCAGGAGACTAATCTCTATCCAAGAAAGAAAGGTCCACCACTAGTGCTCTTTCTGTCATCTACATTTCCTACCCAATTAGCATCAGTATATACTGTCAGTTCAAATTTGTCATTCTTCTTGTAGTATAACCCATAGTCAGCAATTCCTTTCAAGTATCTCATAATTCTTTTCACCGCCATCGTGTCTGCTTCCTTAGGATTGGTAGATAATCTAGCCACAATCCCAATAGCTAGTGCAATATCTGGTCTACTGTGTACAACATACTACAATTTTCCAATCATGGATCTATACAAAGTCTGCTTAACTTCTGCAACATCATCATTCTTAGATAACTTTTGTCCAGTAACCATAGGAGTGCCCACCGGTCTAGCATCTTCTATTCCAAAAGATTTTAGTATTTCATTAACATACTTAGATTGTGTGATGAAAATACCTTTCTTCATCTGATATACTTGTAAACCAACAAAGAATTTGATCTCACCAAACATATTCATTTCAAATTTAGTTTGCATTTCATGTGAAAAATTTTTACACAATGCATCTTGTCCACCAAAAATAATGGCATCAACAAAAATTTTGGCCAAGAAAATACCTTTACCTTCTTCATCTTTCATATACAGATTGCTTGTGTCATTTGTCCTGGAAAATCCAATCTGTATCAAATAGTTATGCAACTGCTCATACCATGCTCTAGGAGCTTATTTCAATCCATATTAAGCTTTGTTCAATTTGCATACCATGTGTCTTCTGTTTGGATCAATAAAACCTTCTAGCTGTTTTATGTAAACTTCTTCTTCCAGTATACCATTTAAAAATGTAGACTTGACATCCATTTGATATACCTTGAAATCTTTATAAGCAACATATGCAAGCAGAGTTCTTACTCCTTCCAGTCTAGCTATAGGGGAAAATGTCTCCCCATAATCAATTCCTTCTTCTTATGCGTAGCCTTTTCATACTAACCTAGCTTTGTTCCTAGTGATTTCACCTTTTTCATTCAACTTGTTCTGAAATACCCACTTTTTTCCTATAACATTCTTATTTGCAGGTCTTAGCACCAGAGTCCATGTTTCATTCTTTTCAATCTGGTCAATCTCTTCATTCATTGCTTGTATCCAATCTTCATTTTCTAATGCCTCTTTAGTTGTCTTAGGTTCAAACTCACATAGTAAGCATGTTGGATCCTTGGTCTTGCTTCTAGTTTGAATTCCAGTGTCTTTATGTCCAATTATCTATTCAGGCTTGTGATGTCTTCTTACATATTTTTCCAAAATAGGTTCAACATTTTTCTCCTCTATTTCATCAGGTTCCCCAACAAGATTGTCAGATTCAGCTTTTGAATGCTCGGAAACCTCTTCCTGATCCTCGGTAGCATTATCATGTAGCTCAGCCTATTCTTGTTCTCTCTCAGCACTATTTTCCTGACGCTTGGCAACTGTTTCCTGTCGCTCGGCATTGCTTGCCTGAGACTTGGCATCAGATGTAGGTCTATTACCTGCCTCTTTTATTTATTCAATGTACACAAAAGATCTGTAATCTTCTGGTGCTCTTTTTCTATCAGCCTCATTTCTTTCTGCATACTCATCAATTTTTACATTCACACTTTCCACAATTTTGTGAGTGTTAGAGTTCAAACACTTATAAGCTTTACTTTTTGTGGAGTAGCCTAGGAATATGCCTTCATCACTTTTAGCATCAAACTTTCCATTCCTATTGTCTTTCAATATGTAACACTTGCTTCCAAATATTCTAAAGTATTTAACACTCGGTGCATGCTCATACCATAATTCATAGGGTGTCATATTTGTACCTTTCTTGATCTATACCTGGTTAAGAGTGTATATAGCTGTACTTATAGCTTCTTTCCAATATTTTTGTGCCACATTCTTTTCAATCAATAGTGTCCTAGCACAATCCAAAATAGATTTGTTTCTTCTTTCTGCTATACCATTCTGTGGAGGTGTTCTAGGTGTAGACATCTGTCTTTTGACTCCTCTATCATTACAAAATAGATTAAATTCATTTGATGTAAATTCTCCACCTCAGTTAGATCTAAGACATTTCAAGTTCCTAGTTGTCTCTTTCTCAACCTTAGCCAAATACCACTTCAAAAATTGAAAAGCATCAGATTTTTCTTTTAGAAATATTACATGCATCATCCTGGTATGATCATCAATAAACAAAATAAAATATCTAGCACCACAGTAACTTTGTAAACCCATAGGTCCACAAAGGTCAGTATGAACCAAATCTAAAATGTGTTCAGAAGTAAAGGATTTTCTCTTGAAACTTGACTTAGTCATTTTTCCTAACTGGCATTCTTTGCACATCACATTCTCAGGTTTCTTCAATCTAGGTAGACCTCTTACTTATCTCTACCAGATTGTCAAAGTTAACATGACATAGCCTCTTATGCCATAACCAAATGTCATCAAGTTGTGCAATCATACATATTTCTTCAGATAGGTCAAGATAGAACAAATTACCTCTAGTTTGCTCACCACTTCTAATCAGTTAACCAGTAGCATCAAATATCTTAGCTTTCTTGTGATGGAATTCCACTCGGTAACCAGTTCTATTGAGCTGAACAACACTTAACAAATTATAATTCAATCCTTTAACCCAATAAGCATTTTCACAAGAGATCTTATCAGTCAGTTTAATCAATCCTTTTCGTCTAACAAGACATGGTGCATTATTACCAAAAGTAATACTTTTACCTCTATAATGATGTAAGGTCTCAAACTTACTTTTGTCACCAGTCATGTGATGTGAACAACCACTGTCAATAATCCATTTATCATTCTTGTTCACATAGGAAATCAATGCAATTTTCTCATCCTCATCAGATTCATCTTTCATTGCAACATAGACTACCTCAATTTCAAAATCATCACTATTAGTGTCAGTCTCTTTTTCAACAATCTTACAAGATTTCTTACCTTTTCCTTTGTAGTCTTTGTACCTTCAGTAACCTTTGTCATCTCTTCTATCTTTGTGTCTGGTGTTTCTCTCTTCATCTTTATCCTTCTTGTCAGGACATCTAGTAGCTATATGACCGACCTTGTTACATGCAAAACATATAATAGGGAGTTTACCTTTGTATCTTCCTTTTCCTCTTCTTAGTCTTCTAGCCATAAGAGCTTCTAGATCTTCAAGATCTTCATCAGAAGTGTCACTGTCATCTTCACTTTCACTTTCACTTTCACTTTCACTAATGCATCTTTCTTTTTCCTTCTTAGGCTTGTTCAGGACTAACTGTGACTTAAAAGTAAATTCAACATTTCCAATACTACCAACGATGAAATTATCATAATTTGACAGTTCAAAAGCAATCAACTTGCCAATCAAACCTTCCAAAGTAAGCACATTTACAGAGTTACATCTAGATTCCTGAATAGTTGAGATCTTGATAGCATATATAGGACGAAGAGTTCTTAGTACTTTTCCAATTATGGTCTCATCATCAATAGTTCCATTTTCTACTCTAATAGCATTCACAACTTCTTTTATTCTAGCACAATATTGTGCAATATTTTCATCTTCATTCATTCTCATTTCATCAAACTTACCTATGAAACTCTTGGCTTTAGCTTTCAATGCATATAGATCACCACCATAGATCTTTGTAAGAGTGTCCCACATATCCTTAGTAGTTGTGCAGTCTTTAATATCCTCAAATTTTGGATAGCTTAGGGAAGATGCAATCTCCAGCATTGCCTGATTATGTTCTTGCTTAGTTCTCATTTCCTCAGCAGTCAAAGGTACAACAAGTGTGACATAGTCATGCTTAATGTAGTACTTTTTAGAATCACCAATACCAGCCAGATGTAGCTTCATCAAGCTTTGCCATGCAGGGAAATTTTCCTTATTCAGCTTCGGTACCTCCTTATACATCTTGATCATTTGCTTCAAGTCCCTTTAAACTTGCTTTTTGCAAACACCAATAAGAAACACAGCTCTAATACCAATTGTTAATATGATTTAGAACACCAGAGAGGGGGGGGGGGTGGGGTGAATCAGTTATTCTCAGCTCCTGATGTATAAAACAACTTCAAAAACTTTTCCTTAAATCAGATTAAGCAACCAAAACAAACTCAGTCATCACTGATTCAATAATAGAAATATATAACTCAGCAGTCCACTACCTAGCTGTAACTAACTTGTAAAACACAGAAATGTTCAAACCAAAATATTCACACAAGTATTGACACTAGGATTTATAGTGGAAACCCAATATGGGAAAAACCACTTTGTAACATGCTACTATTATTTTCACTCTTCTGAAGTGAGCTCGGTTAAAAGCCAACCCTGTCAAAGGTTACAATACACACTGTCAGGTGTGACCTGGTTAAAGGATTTCAATCACCCTATTAAAAGTGAGCCCGGTCAAAAGACTTACATACACTCCATTAGAATGCAACCTTGTTCAAAGGATTTAACATATGACTATTAGGTCAACCTCTGTTAAAAGGATTTTGACTGTTACAATGGTTATAAAGTAGTAGTAGTATTGATCTGAAAACATACAACTCACTTTGCAAATATCAGATCCAATTTCATACACAAATGCTGGTTTACTGACTTTGAAACTTTTCCATCTCCATCTCTGATCTGCTCAAAACTTTCCTTCAAGCAATCACCACACTTCTCCTTCAGCCTTTTCTCTTATACAGTCAATAAAACTTTACTCTTCTTCCAGCATCTTCTTCACCATGTATTCACATACCTAATGCTTCAGTTCCCTTAATACTTTCCTCTATTAGGTTAACTTTTCTTTTGCTGCTTAATCTCCTTCGTAGATCTTAAGGTTAGGTCAGATTCATTGAATCTACCTACTTCATGTTCTTCGGCTCCTCTTCTAGAATCATCTCAAATCTCATAAAGATTTACAATAAAACATTTTACAAAGCATTAAATGCTTCCATACAATCAATAAATAAAGTCAACATGGTTTACATAATCCAAGAATTCAACAATGTTAGCTCCAAATCTGAATTCTCTTTAAATATAAAATTGCTGATGCTCAGTCAATACTGTGATCATCCACTTGGTCTCCATGTAAAATGCTTGGTCACTACTAAAATTGTTTCCTTGGCATATACTGTCTTCCTCGGCAATTTACTGATACTTGGTTGACAATAGATTTTTGCTCGGCATCCACTAACTCGGTCGACTCTGTCATAACTTGGCTTAAACATGATTTCTCCATTTTTTCTCAGTTAAGCCTACTAGTTTAGTCTTCATTCTTACTAAGATAAATAATATATTATCTCATCATTGTGCAACATAATCAAGTACACTTTGTAGTATCAAGATAACTCAACCTTTCCTTAGGTGCTATTGTTACCATCCTTTCTATCCCTTCTCACAATAGATATAGTGCTTTCCTAAGTAGCAATAGTCTTACCAGTTAAAGTTTGACATCAATGACAATACAATAATTGTTTCAATTGCAGTTTCCAACAATAACTTCATACATGATTTCTAGTCTAGGTGTAGTGGGATACATCAATCTTCTAACAATTTTTCAAAATATAGTTGTGTCAAAATCAAACTCTTTATCTTATCTGCTATGTTTTGCACCTATGGCTATAATAGTAAATATTGGACTATAATTTATCTTTCTAAACCTCTTCAACACATCTATTGCATATTTATTTTGACAAATAAATTTCTCTTATAACTCTGTGTAACTTCAATTCCAAGAAAACGTCTCATTAAATTTCTTCATAATTGTAGATTTAAACATGTCTATAGATAAATTTTCAATAAAGATCAACTCATAAACATATAAGAAAATAGTTAAAATGTGACCTTACTTGTTGAGCTTTGTGTATAGAGTAGGCTAACTATTTCTTCTACTAAATCCAACATTCACCATGTATGACTCTATTTTGGTGTACCATGCTCTTGGTGCTTGCTTCCATCCATAAAGTACCTTTTTCAACCTATTTACTTTTTCTTCACATCTTTTTGCCTCATATCCTGATGGTTGTTCCATATAAACTTCCTCTAGATAACCATTCGAGAATGTTGATTTCACATCAATTTCATAGACCTTCTAATTATTTTGAGCTACATTAGCT
Source organism: Chamaecyparis obtusa (assembly GCA_027943335.1). Lineage (NCBI taxonomy): Eukaryota > Viridiplantae > Streptophyta > Pinopsida > Cupressales > Cupressaceae > Chamaecyparis > Chamaecyparis obtusa. The sequence continues at coordinate 39,577 of BSBK01013189.1, read as the reverse complement.
AGTACTATTCTAATAGTATCAAGTTTTACTACATTTTAAATGTTTAATTATAATTAACTCCGTATTCTTGTACAAATATCTTGGCTACCAACCTTTCTTTATACTTGTCCACCTCTCCATTTGTATTAAGATTAGTCTTATAAACCCATTTCACCATATGCACTACCTTTTCTTAGACAAATCTACCAATTCTCATGTGTCATTATTTTCAATAGATTCCATTTCTTTATTCATTGAATTAATCCAACCTTCTTCTTTAATTACATCCTAAAAATTTGTAGGTTCTTGAGAAAATAAAGTAAAGTTTCATTACAAATCTATTTTATCACCTTGGACATAAATTTCTTGCAAAATTCTAGTATTCATGCTTCTAATCCTTGATCTCAATGATGAAAATATGGAATGTGAATCATTAATTCCTTTTGAGTTTGGATAGGAATTACTTAATGATTCTCCTTGTACATAATCTCTCTTAGTGAATTATCTCTTTGTTCGCTCATTGATGATGTGTCCTCTTGATTGTTTGATTGATCTTGTTGAATTCCTTGATCATTTCCTTCTTCTTTATTATGAGGTATTGTTGTTGCAATCTTATCTATATTTCCATCCCATTCTTCTTCTTTGAATACATCTCTACTAATAATCAATTTTTTTGTGATTGGATTAAAGAACCTATAAGCTTTGGATTGTTCACAATAACCAATAAAGATACATTTCTCACCTCTTTCAATTAACTTTCCTCTTGTTTCTCTTGGCACAAATATAAATGAAACACAACCAAATATTCTAAAATGAGATACACGTTGATACTTACCACTCCATCCTTGTATGGAATCTTTTCCTTCACTCTTTTTATTGGACACATATTTAAGATATAGACTGTGCAAGCTATTGCTTCAACCCAATGCTCATTAGATAAATTCTTGCCTTTCAACATACTTCTTTCCTTTTCCATCATTGTTTAGTTGTCTCTTTCCACATCACCATTCCCTTGAGGTGTGTAACTTTTAGTAAATTTCTTCTTTATTCCATGATACATACAATAATAAAAGAACTCATTTAATTTGTATTCACCAGCACTATTTAATCTCAACACATTGATGGACATGATTCTTTATTTTTCAACCAATGCTTTTAATTCCTTGAACTTTGCAAATTATTTAGATTTATAATTGAGGAACTAACTTCATGTCTTCCTGCTAAAGTTATAAATAAATGTTAAAAGTAATTCTCCCCCTAATGATGGTGTTTCCTTTGGACCACATAAATTTGTATGCACAAGTTCTAAAGGTGCACATGCTCTATATGACTTTCATTTTGGTAAACTTTATTTATGTTTCTTAGCTAACATACAACTATATGAACTCAATGGTGCTTCTATATGAGGTAATCCTCTTACCATTTTATTTTTAAGCAATAAATACAATCCTTTGAAGTGAATATGACCATATCTCAAGTGCCAAATCCAAGCTTGATATTGACATGTTGCCATAAAATTTGCTTCAATTTCTTCCACCATGTTACTCTTCATTTGAAGTGAGAACATTGTTTTATTGTTCATTTCAACCTTTTCAATCACCATGTTACTAGGATATATATCAACTATAGTGCACACATTATTCTCAAAAATAACTCTACAACATTTTTTCTTAAGTTGTCCCACATTGTAATTCCTTGTTGAGGAGCCCTCGACAAAAGATCAAATACTCAAAAATTGTGCAGATTTTTTTCTTTTTAAAACATAGAACTACATTTACGCATCATCTTGAACATGAATTAACAATATGAATATCTGCAACTAATTTCAAATTATACATCAATTTTAATATCCCTATAAATCTTATTAATAGGGAATCAAATAGGATGTAAGTACCATTGTGATACCTGAGTCACGTCTTCTTTACTTTTATTTGTACTATCCATGATCCATTCCATGTAACCTGCACACCTATTTGTATAACTAGATGCATGCCAAAGAGTCATTAAACATTAAATACATGATGATAATAAAACATTTCTTGTAAACTAATCTAAAAAATTTATAGATGAAAATAGAAAGAGTCCTAAGGGCCAGACCTAAAGACTCGGGGACTCATCTTGGATGGCCTTATCTATTTCACACACAGAGTCTTTGTAGAATTTTAATTCTTGGATCTCGAATCATAAAATACAAGTTCATAAAGGAAAAACCATAAACTAAACAGAAGAATCAATATCCAAATTGAGGGGTGAAATTATGAGATCCAAGAGATACAACACGTCTCAAAGGTTACTCAATGGATACTAGAGGAAACATAAGGCTAACTGAAGAGGATACTATGATACACTTAGGAGAGTGTCATCATATGGCCCCCCACTATCTTGGGTTTTCCTGGTAGTCTCTCTCCTCTCTTCTCTAAACCTTGGCCCCCAAGTGAGGACTCATGTGGAATTGACAACCTTTTGCAAGGAAAAGGAGTCAATCTACCAAACTTAAACCACATAGGAAGCTATGCCTTCTTCAACCCATCCTAATGTATATGAGCACTCAAGGCCATGGGGAGTTATCTCAATTATATTGATTAATGTTTAAACCCAACCCCAAAAAAATATTAAGCTATCACTGATTTATCTATTCACAAAAGGTCTCCCCTAGTAACCACTTTGGGGCACTGACCCCTATTGTGAACCACTCCCCTTACCATGTTCATAGTAAACCCTTCTATGCTCCAAACTAAAAATCAAAAGAAAAATATGATAATAAAATAACCATAAAGAGATCCTTATTAATACATTTTTTCCAATGGAGTCCCAAAAGTTAATTTTGAAGCATTACAACACACAACATCAATAACGGGATTCGTATATATCATCATGATAGAAGGGGATATAAAAAAATCATTAAATCCTAAAGAAAAGAATCTCATAGAATCTCCCCAAATTGCAAAACATAAACCATAGCCAAATATCTCATAAACCATACAAATGTTCTCTTTGGATCCAATCATAACACAACATTATCAAATCAATAGAATACAACCATAAAATATCCAAGAAGAGAGATGACCCTTCCATGACCTCAAATACATAATTGGGGCCCTAAATCAACAAGTGACAATACCACATGATAAATCTAGTCATAGAGATCATGACAACAAAATTATTCTAGTCTCATGATAAAATTAAAATGCACCCTAGTCTCTAGTAATACACAAGGGAACCCAACACCAACCCAAAGGACTAATATCACATGCAATAATAATAATAAAGAAAAGAGATATCCATACATAAGAAAAATTCAATAGGAATAGTTCAAATTTAGGATTAATCCCTTATTCCCAATTAGTATTAAATGAATGCCACTCAATCATCCCCACATCAAGGAGACAAGCATATTTATAATAGACACAACAAGGCTATAAATGATACATTTAATCCACAAGAATTAAAAAGGCATTACAACTCAACTTAAATATTTAATATGTAACCAAATACAAATTCATAGCAATGCCTAGCCAAGACAAGATACATACCAACAACATGAATAACACTAATAATGTCATTATAATAATATTGTTATTATAACAATAACAAACATCCTATTATATAACTAAGAGGGGGGGTGAATCAGTTAAGTCCAGTTATCCTATAGTCCCAAATACTCCTAGATGTATATAAAAAAACTTTCAAATCAATTAATCAACTCTGGAAAATATCTAATGTGTCTTTCTATTCATATACCGATTACTAGTAAATTAAATATTTTATTTACCGATCTATCAAGTTATAGTAATGTGTAAAGTAAAATAATAAGTCCAGTTATCCTATAGTCCCAGATACTCCTAGATGTATATAAAAAAACTTTCAAATCAATTAATCAACTCTAGAAAACATCTACTGTGTCTTTCTATTCATATACTGATTACAAGTAAATTAAATATTTTATTTACCGATCTATCAAGTTATAGTAATGTGTAAAGTAAAATAATAAGTCAACACATCCATACACATACAACATTTTAACATGGAAAACCTATTAGGGGAAAAACCACCTGGGACCGATAACCCATAATAATTCACTCTTCTGAAGTGAGCCCACTTAGGAGCCAACCCCGTTAAAGGTTACAAAACACACTATGAGGTGTGACCTAGTTAGAAGATTTATCACTAACAGTTCTCCCTTGACCAAACATTCACTAGAGGTCAAAAAGAAAATAATTAACATTCATTGAATGTTATATTGAAATATAAACATTGTTAAGTCCCACTCAGTTAAGAGATTTATCTATAACAATGGTTAAACTGATACATTAATGATCTGATTCAAATACAACTTTGATTTGTAGATTTTTGGATCTATGCTAATCTCAAACATACCTCTGATCAATAATCAATTCAACATATTTATTTCCTCCAACTCTATTTTTCTTGGTAATTGCTTTCTCTATCGCTCGGTGTTATCTGTAGTCTTTCTTAGTTCTGTCTTCAACCAATTTGTTCAGTGTTGCATGAAATCAACATTTTTCACATGAATTCTCCTGCAACATCCAAAATCCAGACTCAATAATGAATCTCATGTCTCCTTCTATAGACATCATAAACCATTTTATTTCCATCCATATATTTTTCCTCTTAATCTTCTGCATAGATTTTTCCATTTTTAAACCTTCCTCGGTAGTTGTGTTAATAACACATTTCATTCTCCTTCATTCGATCATCTTTGAATTTGTTTGATCATCATAACAAACATTATCTTTTACCTTGGAATAATAAACAAATGTCCAGCTCATCATCTTTAGTCAATAGTCACAAACTCTATTTATTTCTTTCACTCGGTCAATATCAGAATGCGTTGGTGATAACTAGCTCAATTAATACTATACTTGATATACACTACACTTTCTCAATGTATACAAAAATCTTCATTTACCGACCACATAAACTTGTTCAATCCTGATCTTCAATACATAATAGAATCATGTAATACAATAAAGTCATTACCATAATGTCATAGAGTCTCAATAAGTTACTCAATGTTTACCATATCCATATCTTTCTTATCCATCTCATCTTCATGTAGATATCTCATTCATTTACCATTTTCCTTCTTAATATGTTTGTAACCATCATGATAAGTACAGTCAAAACTAGTTGACATCAATAAAAATACATTAACTAATTTAATGTCTTACATATACTTTAGTAGCTCGGTGATCATCAATCACTATTTTTCAATTATGCATTCCATTAATAATCTTTCCTCAAGATATCCAATCAGTTGTAGTTCTGATGAAAGGTGCTCCACTTAATACCACAAACACATAACAGAAATAGAGAAACAACAACAATATGCAAGAACAAAAAATTGGCTTCTTATTATCTCCACAAATGTGGAATTACAAACTTTCAGAATTACAATATGCAAAGCCACATGGGCATTCCCTTACAATATTCTGTAGGACAAAGCCTCGAACTATTACCCAGATCTACTACCCAGAACTATTCTGAACTGCCTAAGACAATAATACAGCCTTCCTTATATAGGCAATTTTCCACCGCCTGGAAGGTTCCAGAATTTTAGCCAATAAGGCCGACCAAACTTAGAATTATTTTATTTTACATTTTATTACATCATAGTTGGCTCAAGATAACTTTTGAAACCCGAACAAAAATTTTTAAGAAAATTATTTTTCGCCATTTTAGGTGGCCCAACTTCCGAAGACCATAAGTCATCACCAGTTGACCTGATCGGCTATTATAACCCCATTTCGGAAATGCCACGAAGCGCTCTACAGGCTTGACTAGTGCAAGTGCCCGTCACCCAAATTTTTGACCTCATCTAGGGCCTCTAAAGCCTTCAAAACTGAGTTCAAAGTTTCTGTACCCTGCTACCAATACCGAAAATCTTCAATATCTTCCAATATACACTTGATCTGGCAATGAAACTTTACTGGCAGAATTATATGACCAAAATGAACCTCCAAGAAAAAAATTAGATCATTCTGAGCACATACAAAAATTGCTAAAAATAGTAACTTTCCATAAATAGTAGCTCTGCACAAAATAGCCATTAAAACATAAATATTTTTGGGTGATGCAAGATTGCTCTTACACCCAGGATGCTCCTGCATCAAGTTCATCAATCTCTCCCTTTAGCATTGATGAAAACACAATATGAAATATGTCATAGAATACCCAACATCTATTCTACAACTCTGTAAGCAAATGTTGTAACTCAGTAAGCTCTCCCTATCTTGTACATTTAATATGTTTAATCACTACACAACATTAATACTCTGTGCAGTCTCTCCCTACAGATTTGATCTTTTCTTCCCATGTATGTATTTTCTTCTCTCTCTTTAGATAGATATTTCATTGATTGTTCTCTACCTTTGACAACAATGCCAAAAGAAAATAAAAAACCTTTTAAGTAGCCAAAATATTATCTCTGGTGTTTGGTTCAGTTCAAGTACCTTTCATGTACCAATATGCAATGTCAGTTTGTTCTTCATTTCCAGCTTTCACAACCTCAGGAAACCTAAAGTGTGATCATTATGCATCAACATCATTTGATATTCTGATAAATTATAGGTTGGTGCAACTTTCCTAATCACCTTAGTGACTGATGGATAGTAAGGAAGGGTGCTCTGCTTAATACCACAATCACATAACAGAAACAGAGAAACAATAGAAATTTTCAAGAACAGAAAATGGGCTTCTTATTATCTCCACAAGTGTGGGATTAAAGTTTTTAGAATTACACTATATAAAGCCACATGGGAACTTCCCTTACAATATTATGTAGGACAAAGCCTCAAATTATTATCTAGAACTCCCAAAACTCCGTAGACAACACTATGGGCCTTCCTTATATAGGCAATTTCCACCACCCGAAAAGGTTCTAGAAATTTTAGCCCTTAAGGTAGACCAACCCTAGAATTATTTTATTTTTCATTTTATTACAACAATGTCGGCTCAAAACAACTTTCAAAACTCAAAAATAAATTTTGAAGAAAAATTATTTTCTTCCATTTTAGGTGACCCAACTTTCGGAGACCATAAGTCATCGCCCATTGACCCAATTGGCTATTATGACCCCATTTTGAAAAGGGCTCAAAGTACTCTACAACATCTAAATCACACAAGCTCCAGTCAACCAAATTTTTTACCTCATTTGGGGCCTGTAAAGCCTTCAAAACTAAGTTCAAAGTTTCTATACCCTATTGCTAATACCAAAATTTTCAATATCTTCAAAACTAGACTTAATCTGATAATGAAATTTTACTAGCAGGCTAACATGACCAAAATGAACCTCCAGGGAAGAAAATAGACCATTTTGAACTCAAACAAAAAGCTTACTAAAAATAGTAAATTTCCAAAAATAGAAGCTCTGCACAAGATAACCCTTATTGAAAAAAAACCAAAACTATTTTTGGGTGATGTAAGATTGATCTTACACCCAAGATGCTCTTGCATTAGACACCAAGGGTAATTTGAGAAGTGACCCTGTCACATCTTAGGTGTGAAGAGGAAAACCAAGATGGTTAACCTCCTCCCTTATCAACCATGATGAATCTTCAACAAGTTGCCCTTTCCATTTGACCAGATATTCTTCATATGTCATATTCCTTGTGCTTCTGCAAACATGACTATCTAGTGTATCCTCAATCTCCTTAATAGTTGAAGTAGTTGTTGGAATACTCCACTGTGCTTCTATAATCTCATCTTCAACACCCCCTTCATGATACTATGTCAAATCTGAAATGTTAAACACTGGTGAAATATTCATCTCACTAGGCAATTCTACCTCATAGCCATTTCCTGAATCATACTTCTTCAATATCTCACATGGCCCAAACTTCTTCATTTTCAACTTTTTATATGTACCAACTGAAAATCACTCCTTTCGCAAATGAACCATAATGTCATCCCCAACTTGAAATTCTTTATGCCTCCTTTTCTAATCTACCTTAACCTTATACTGGGCATTCATCTTGGTAATGTGCTTCCTCACCTCCTCATGGATGTTCTTCAAATGTTGTGCAAAATCCTCAGCTTTAGCACTACTTATCTCTCCTTTATCTATCTTCCTCAAATTAGAAGAATTTCTAAAACTACTTCCATATGTAATATAGAATGGTGATTTATCAGTTCTCATGTTGACATAATTATTGTATGCAAATTATGTCTGTGGTAAAATCAAATCCCATCCTATTGGCTTATCTCCTACCAAACATCTCAACAAATTCCCCAAACTCCTATTCACCACCTTTATCTATCCATCAGTTTGTGGATGATGTGATGAACTGAATTTCAAATTTGTCTTTAACTTATTCCACAATGTGCACCAGAAATATCCAACAAACTTAGTATCTCGATTTGCAACTATGCTCTTTGGCAAACCATGTAGTCTCACCACTTCGTTAAAAAATAATTCTTCTACATGAACATCATTAGTCTTCTTGTAGGGAATTAAATGTGTCATTTTTAAAAATCTGTCAAATACCACAAAAATTGAATCATGTCCCCGTTGAGTTCTTTGTAAACGAAGAACAAAGTCCATACTAATATCCTCCAATGGCTTCTCTGATATAGCTAATCGCTGATACAACCTCATATTTTTCTTTACTCATTTTTTCATTTCATATACTCTACAACTCTGTACAAACTTCTTGATATCTTGCTGCAACTGTGGCCAACAATAATTCTCACTAACCAAAAAAAGGGTTTTATCTCGCCTAAAATGTCTTGCCAATCCTCCACTATTCTTCTCCTTGATGAGATTCTTCCTCATAGAATTTTATGGAATGCACAACTGACTCCCCTTGAATAGCATACTACCCTGGATGATGAAATCCAACCACTTCTTTTTATCCAGAGTAATAGGTTTTGTACAAGCTTTCCAAGCTTTACCAAAATTAGGATCATCTGCATACAAACTCTTGAGTTCCTTCAACCCAACCACCTCAATCTACTTCTTTGTCAGTAAAAATTTTTTTCTAGTAAGAGCATCTACAACCCTATTAGACTTTCCACTCCCGTGTTTTAAAACAGATGTGTAAATCTGCAAAAACTCAACCTATTTCAAATATTTCTGATTCAACTTTCCTTGACTATTCAAATATTGCAAAGCTTGATGATCAATATATAAAACAAACTCCTTAGGAAGAAGATAGTGTCTCCACTTCTTCAATGCGTAAACTATAGCATAAAATTCCAGACCACAAATAAAATATTTTTTCTTGGCATCATTTAACTTCTCACTGAAATAAGAAATAGGTTTACCTTCTCGGCTCAAAACAAATCCTATTGCAGTACCACTAGTATCACAATCTACTTGAAACATGTTATTAAAATATGGAAGTGCTAAAATAGGTTGTTCCGTAACTTTTTGTTTTAATATTTCAAAACTCTTATCTACCCCTATAGTCCACTTAAATTATTTCCTATCCCCTCTCATTATTTTAGTCAAGGGTCACAAATGCTGCTAAAACTCTTGATAAACTTTCTGTAAAAGCTAGCCAAACCATGAAAACATCTTACCTCAGTAGCACTCCTTTGAGTAGGCCATTCAAGGATAGTCTTCACTTTCTCTAGGTCCATTTTTAGACCTTCTCTTGAAACTAAAAATCCTAGATACACTAACTCCTTCATAAAACTACACTTCTTCAAATTAATCAATAATTTATCTTCTCTTAGCTTCTCAAACACCCTACAAATATGTATTATATGCTCCTCCATTGTCTTACTGAAGGTCAAAATATCATCTAGGTAAACAATGACAAACTTACCAAAAAATTCTTTTTGAACCTGATTTATGAGCCATATGAAAGTGCTTGGTACATTAGTTAGCCCAAAAGACATGACTAACCACTCATTGAATCTTTCTTTTGTCTTGAAAGTAGTCTTCCATTCATCTCCTTCTCTGATCTGAATCTGATGATATCCACTCTTTAGATCTATCTTTGAAAAATACACAACTCTACTCAAACAGTCCATAAAATCATCCATCCATGGTAATGGAAATCGGTACTTGATTGTGATCTTGTTGATAGCCCTAGAATCTATACACATCCTCCATTATCCATTCTTTTTTGGTGCTAATACTACTAGTACAACACATGGACTTGGGCTCTCATGAATCAACCCCTTATACAACAACTCTTGTACTTGTTTGTTCAACTCTTCACTTTCTACTAGTGTTATTCTATGTGTTGTCTTATTTGGAAAACTAGCTCCTAGAATAAAATCCATCTGATGACTAATCTTCCTTACTTGTGGTAATCTATCGGGCACATTATCAAATACAATATCTTGAAACTTATTGAACAAATTTCCAACTTCATATGTACATCTTCTACTACCCCTTTACTAGATTTTGAAATTAAAGAAAAATACATATGCTCATGCCTCATATCCTCTAGGAATTTTCTTCCATCAACAAAACTTATTCTTGCATTACCACATACCTTTTCTTTTTTGTCCTTCAATGGCTTTAGCTTATGTCACACTCAATCCTTTGTCAGGGAATAAGTATTTGCACGATCATCATGTACAACATGCTTGTCAAACTGTCATGGTCTATCGAACATCACATGACATGCATCCATAGGTATGATATCACATATTACCTCATCATGGTATCCTCCAATCTTAAACTTTACTCGCCACTATTCATTGACCATGACCTTGTGGTTATCCTACACTCAAGTGATCTGGTATGGATGTGGGTATTTTTTCCTCTTAAGCTTTAACTTTGTGACCATCTCTTTTGACACCAAATTCTCAGTGCTTCCACTATCAATAATCACATCACAACACTTATCTTCACACTTGCACCTAGTGCGAAACAAGCTCCTCCTTTACTCAAGTTCATGCTCACCACTCAACATGACTATTCTATTAATTAGCGTTTCTCCTCTTTCAACATCTTCAAAATGTGATGATTTTGCATCTTCATCCACATGTGCAACTCTAGCTTGGCCTTGAGTTCTCATGTCTATCCTTCCATGGCATTGTAGACATTCAAATGCCCTATGACCTTGTTCTCCACAATAAAAACATGTTCCATGGAAGCCTTCTATTCCCAATCCTTATCCTCATCCCCTTGCTATCTGATTTCTATTATTCTGATCATAGAAATGATTTAAATTATTTCCTCTCAGATTTTGACTACTACTGGCCTCATCCTTCTATTTATGATCTTCATTTCAGCCTCCATAAGACCGTGCACTAGATCTTCCACCATGACCTCTTCCTCCATGTCTTCTTTCAAACTTCTTGTTCAACCTTTTCTCTACTTTTAGGAAAAACTAGTACGCCTCTTCAATAGTGTTCATTCAAACTAGATTCAACTCCTCTTGAATGCTTGGCCTCAACCCATTAAGGTAATGAACAACTTTATCCTTATCATCTTCTGCATTGCATTTTCTGATGAGGATTCAATATAATTCCTCCATATGCTCCTGAACAAATCTTCCCACTTTCTTCAAACCTTGCATTTTTTTTAGTAAATCAAGCTCATAATCAATAAGAATGAACTGTCACTTCAATTTATCCACCATCTGATCCAATCTTCTGATTTTCTTTTTCCACTTCTATTTCACTTCAATTGACTCTCTTGCCACCAGATCTTCACATGACCCTTCAGTCTGGCCTTTGCAAACTAGATCCAATCAAGACCCTTGATATCTTCATACTCAAAATATTCTTCTAATTCATTGATCCATTTGATCAATTCCTCTGGGTTAAGATTTCCTAAAAATATAAGAACCTCAATCTTAGGTTCTTTCTCGATCTTTGAAATGGCCTAGAAAAGCCTTTCTTCCTCTTGGTTCACAATTTTGCCTTCTCCTTCCTGATCAAAATTTCTTTCTTCTTCAGCTTCATCCTCACTTTTGTTTCTAACTATAAGATCTATTCCTCTTTGAATCTCTTCTTCCAATGCTCATACTTGTCTCTAGAGGGCTCTAACCTCAGGTGGCACACTACCAACTCTTCCACTATGTTCTCTTGTGGAGGCATTTTTGTGCTTATCACTGAAACCCTGAGCCATGGTGTCGGTGTAAGTTTTCTCATAGTCGGCGATCTATCTACACACTCATGAACTTCTGCTATAATACCACTTGATGAAGGGTGCTCCCCTTAATACCACAAACACATAATAGAAACAGAGAAACAACAACAATTTGCAAGAACAAAAAATGGGTTTCTTATTATCTCTACAAGTGTGGAATTATAAATTTTAGAATTACAATATGCTAAGCCACATGGGCACTTCCCTTACAATATTTTGTAGGATAAAACCTTCAATTATTACCTAGAACTCCCAGAACTATCCTAGATAACACTATGGGCCTTCCTTATATAGGTAATTTTCACCGCTGGAGAAGGTTCTATAAATTTAGCCCTTAAGGCCGACCAACTCTAAAATTATTTTATTTTTCATTTTATTACATCAGAGTCAGCTCAAAAAAAAATTTAGAACTCAAAAATTTTTTTTGAAAGAAATTTATTTTCTTCCATTTTCGGTGACCCAACTTTCAGAGACTATAAGTCATCACCCGTTGACCCGATTGGCTATTATGACCCCATTTTGGAAAGGGAACAAAGTGCTCTACAATATCTAAATTGCACAAGCTCTTGTCATCAACAATTTTTACCTCATTCGGGGCCTCTAAAGCCTTCAAAACTAAGTTCAAAGTTTTTGTACCTTATTGCCAATACCAAAAAATTTCAATATCTTTAAAACTAGACTTGATTGGGCAACGAAACTTTACTAGTAGGCTGATATGACCAAAATGAACCTCTAGGGAGGAAAATAGACCATTCTGAGCTCAAATGAAAAAATTACTAAAAATAGTAAATTTTCAAAAATAGAAGCTCTGCACAATATAGCCCTTATTGAGAAAAAAATTAAAAATATTTTTGGGTGATGCAAGATTGGTCCTACACCTAGGATACTCCTACATCAGACACCCAAGGTAATTTGAGAAGTGACCCTAACACATCTTAGGTGTGAAGAGGAAAACTAAGATGGTTAACCTCCTCCTTTGTTAGCCATGATGAATCTTCAATAGGTCATCCTTCCCATTTGACCAAATATTCTTCATTTGTCATGTTCCTTGTGCTTCTGCCAACATGACTATCCAGTATATCATCTATCTCCTTGATAGCTAAAGTAGCTGCTAGAACAATCAATTTTGCTTCTATGATCTCATCTTCAATACCACCTTCATGATACTCTATTAGATCTAAAATGTTAAACACTGGTGAAATATTTAGCTCAGTAGGCAATTCTACCTCATAGGCATTTCCTGAATCATGCTTCTTCAGTATCTTACATGGCCCAACCTTCTTTAGTTTGAGCTTGTTATATGTACCAACTAGAAATTGCTCCTTCAACAAATGAACCATGACGTCATCCCCAACCTAAAATTCTTTATGCCTCCTTTTCTCATCTGCATTAGCCTTATACTATGGATTCATCTTGGTAATGTGCTTCCTCACCTCCTCATGGATGTTATTTAAATGTTTTGCAAAATACTCAGCTTCAACACTACTTATCTCTCCTTTATGTATCTTCTTCAACTCATAAGCATTTTTAGGACTACTTCTATATACAATCTGGAATGGTGATTTACTAGTGCTCCTATTGATAGAATTATTATATGCAAATTCTGTTAGTGGTAAAATCAAATCTGATCATGTTTAATTATCTCCAACCAAACATCTCAAAATATTCCCCAAACTCCTATTCACCACCTCTATCTGTCCATCAGTCTATGGATGATGTGATGAACTGAACTTCAAATCTATCTTTAACTTCTCCCACAAAGTGCATCAGAAGTATCCAACAAACTTAGTGTCTCAATCTGAAACTATGCTATTTGGCAAACCATGTAGTCTCACCACTTCCTTTTGAAAAATAATTCTACTACATGAACAACATTATTAGTATTCTTGCAGGGAATGAAATATGTCAACTTTGAAAACTTGTCAACCACCACCAAAATTGAATCATGTATCCGCTGAGTCCTTGGTAAACCAAGAACAAACTCCACACTATTGTCCTCCCATGGCTTCTCTGGTATAGGTAAAGGCTAATACAAACTCAAATTTTTTTTTACTCCTTTTTTCCATTTGACATACTCTACAACTCTGTACAAACTTTTTGACATCTTACTGCAACTGTGGCCACTAATAATTCTCACTAACCAAAGCAAGGGTTTTATCTTGCCTAAAATGTCCAACCAATCCTCCACTATGCTTCTTGTTGATGAGATTCTCCCTCATACAACTTCACGAAATGCACAACTAAGTCCCTTTGAATAGCATACTATCCTAGATAATAAAATCCAACCACTTTGTTCTATCTAAAGTAACAAGTTCTATACAATCTTTCAAAGCTTTGCCAAAATCAGGATCCTCTAGATACAAACTCTTCAGTTCCTTGAACCCAACCACCTCAATCTGCATCTCTGTCAACAAAATTTTCCTTCTGCTAAGAGCATCTGCAACTCTATTACACTTTCCACTCTTGTGTTTCAAAACAAATGTGTAACTCTACAAAAACTCAACCCATTTTAAATGTCTCTAATTCAACATTCCTTGACTATTCAAATATTGCAAATCTTGATGATCAGTATACAAAACAAACTTCTTAGGAAGAAGATAGTGTCTCCACTTCTTTAATGCCTGAACTATAGCATAAAATTTCTGATCATAAATAGAATATTTTCTCTTGGCATCATTTAACTTATCACTGAAATAAGTAATAGGTTTATCTTCTTGGCTCAAAAAATCTTTGATTACAGTACCACTAGCATCACAATCTACTTGAAACACCTTATTAAAATCTAGAAGTGCTAAAATAAGTTATTCTATAAATTTTTATTTCAAAAATTTAAAACTCTTATCTACTCATGTAGTCCACTTAAATTATTTCCTATCCCCTCTCATTATTTCGGTCAAGGGTCCACAAATACTGCTAAAACTCTTGATAAACTTTATGTAAAAGCTAGCCAAACCATGTAAATATCTTACCTCAGTATCACTCCTTGGAGTAGGTCATTCAAAGATAGTCTTCACTTTATCTGGGTCTATTTTTAAACCTTCTGTAGAAACTACAAATCCAAGATACACTAACTCCTTCACAAAACTGCACTTCTTCAAATTAATCAACAATTTCTCTTCTCTCAGCCTCTCAAACACCCTACAAATATGCATTATATACTCATCCAATGTCTCACTAAAGATCAAAATATCATCGAGGTAAACAATGAAAAAATTACCCAAAAATTCTTTTTGAACCTCATTCATGAGCCGCATGAAAGTGCTCAGTGCATTGGTTAGCCCAAAAGCCATGACTAACCACCCATGCAATCCTTCTTTTGTCTTGAAATTAATCTTCCATTCATCTCTTTATCTACTCTGAATCTGATGATATCCACTCTTTAGATCTATCTTTGAAAATTAATATACAACTCCACTCAAACAGTCCATAATATCATCCATCTGCGGTAATGGAAATCGGTACTTGATTGTGATCTTGTTGATAGCCCTAGAATCTATAGTATGTACACATCCTCCATTCTCTATTCTTCTTTGGTGCTAATACCTTTGGTACAATACATGGACTCAGGTTCTCATGAATCAACCCCTTCTACAATAACTCTTGTACTTGTTTGTTTAACTCTTCACTTTTTGTTGGTGTCATTCTGTGTACTTCCTTATTTGGAAAACTAGCTCCTAGAATCAAATCCATCTGATGATTGATCTTTCTTGCTAGTGGTAATCCATCAGGCACATTATCAGATACAATATCTTGAAACTCATTCAATAAATCTACAACTTCTATAGGTACATCTTCTACTGCCTCTTTACCAGCTTTTGGAATTAAATAAAAATACATATGCTCATGCCTCATACCCTCTAAGAATTTTCTTCCATAAAAAAAAACTTATTTTTGCATTACCACATACATTTTTTTCTATGTCCTTCAATGGGTTTACGTATATCAGACTCCATCATTTGTCAGGGAATAATTATTCACATCACCATCATGTACAACATGCCTGTCAAACTATCATAGTCTACCCAAAATCATATGACATGCATCCATAGGTATGATATCAGTATGGTATCCTCCAATCTTGAACTTTACTAGGTACTGTTCATTGACCATGACCATGACCTTGCGTTCATCCTACACCCAAGTGATCCAGTATGGATGTGGGTATTTCTACCTCTTGAGCTTTAACTTTGTGAACATCTCTTTTGACACCAAATTCTTAGTGCTTCCACTATCAATAATCACATCACAACACTTATCTTCACACTTTCACCTATTGCGAAACAAGCTCCTCCTTTGTTCAAGTTTATTCTCACTGCTCAATAGGACTCTTATGTTAATTAGCCTTTCTCCTCTTTCAGCATCTTCAGAATGTGATGATTTGGTATCTTCATCCACATGTGCAACTCAAACCTGGCCTTTAGTTCTCATGTATGTCCTTCCTTGGTGTTGAGGACATTCAAATGCCATGTGACCTCATTCTTCACAGTGAAAACATGTTCCACATAAGTCTCCTCTTCTTGATCCTTGTCCTCATCCTATTTCTCTCTTATCTTTATTATTCTTATAATGGAAATGATTGAAATTGTTACCTCTCTGATTTTGACTACTACTGGCATCATCCTTCTTTTTCTAATCTTTATTTTGGCCTCCATAAGACTGTCCACTCGATCTTCCACCACGACCACTTCCTCTTTGTCTACTTCCAAACTTCTTGTTCAACTTTTTCTCTTCTTTTATGGAAAACTGTTACTCCTCTTTAATACTATTTATGTGAACCAAATTCAATTCCTCCTGAATGGTTGGCCTCAACCCATTAAGGTAATGGGAAACTATCTCCTTATTAGCTTTTGCATGGCTTGTTCTGATGAGGATTTGATAGAATTCCTCTATATACTCTTTAACAGATCTTCCTGCTTGCTTCAAACCTTGCACTTTCTTCTATAGATCAAGCTCATAATCAACAGGAATGAATTGTCTCTTTAATTTATCGACCATTTGATCTCATCTTGTGATTTTCTCTTTTCCTCTTGTATTTCTCTCTAATTGAATCTCTTGCCACCAGATCTTCACATGACCCTTCAGTCTGGCCTTCATAAACTTTACCCGATCAAGATCCTCAATATCTTCATACTCAAAATATTCCTCTAATTCATTGATCTAGTCAATCAATTACTCTAGGTTAAGATTTCTTGAAAATATAAGAACCTTAATATTAGGTCTTTTTCCAATTTTGGAAATGGCTTAGAAAATTTTTTCTTCCTCTTGGTTCAAAATTTTCTTCTTCCTTGGCTTCATCCTCACTCTTGTCTCTAATTGTAAGATTCATTGCTCTACGAATATATTCTTGCAATGCTCGCACTTGTCTCTGGAGGGATCTAACATCAAGTGGCACACCACTAGCTCTTCTGCCACATTCCCTTTGTGGATACATTTTCACACTTATCATTGAAACCCTAAACCATGGTCTTGGTGCAAGCTGCCTCACAATCAGTAATCTGTGTACAATCTCTGGAACTCCTTATTTGATACCACTTGATGAAGGGTGATCCCCTTAATACCACAAACACATAATAGAAATAGAGAAACAATAGCAAATTTCAAGAATAAAAAAAGGGCTTCTTATTATCTCCACAAGTGTGGAATTTACAAATTTTAGAATTATAATATGCAAAGCCACATGGGCACTTCCATTATAATATTTGGTAGGAAAAAGCCTTGAATTACTACCCAAAACTCTCAGAACTTCCCTAGACAACACTATGGGCCTTCCCTATATAAACAATTTCCACCGCTTGAGAAGGTTCTAGAAATTTTAGCCCTTAAGGCCGACTAACTCGAGAATTATTTTATTTTTTATTTTATTACATCAAAGTCAGCTCAAAGAAACTCTCACAACTCAAAAAGAAATTTTGAAGGAAATTCATTTTCTTCCATTTTAGGTGACCCAAGTTCTAGAGACCATAAGTCGTCGCCCGTTGACTCGATTGCCTATTATGACCCATTTCAAAAAAAATGTGAAGTTCTCTACAACACTTGACTTGCACAAGCTCTAGTTAGCCAAAGTTTCAACCTCATTCAAGGACTTTAAAGCCTTCAAAAATGAGTTTAAAATTTTTGTACCCTGCTGCCAATACCAAAAAAATTCAATATCTTCAAAACTAGACTTGATCTGGCAATGAAACTTGAATGGTAGGATGATATGACCAAAATGAACCTCTAGTGAAGAAAATAGACCATTCTGAGCTCAAACAAATATTTTTACTAAAAATAGTAAATTTTCAAAAATAGAAGCTCTACACAAGATAGCCCTTATTGAAAAGAAACTAGAAATAGTTTTGGGTGATGCAAGATTTTTGTTACACCCAAGATGTTCCTACATCAAACACCTGGGATAATTTGAGAAGTGACCCTGTCACATCTCAAGTGTGAAGAGGAAAACCAAGATGGTTAACTTCCTCCCTTGTCAGCCATGATGAATCTTCAACAAGTCGTCCTTTCCATTTGACCAAATATTCTTCATATGTCCTCTTCCTTGTGCTTCTACCAACATGACTATCTAGTATATTCTCAATCTCTTTGATAGCTGAAGTAGTTGCGGGAATACTCTACTATGCTTTTGTGATCTCATCTTCAACACCCCCTTCATGATTCTCTATCAGATCTGAAATTTTAAACACAAGTGAAATATTCAACTTAGTAGGTAATTCTACCTCAGGCATTTCTTGAATCATGCTTCTTCAATATCTTACATAGCCTAATTTTTTTCATTTTCAACTTGTTATATGTACCAACTCAAAATCTCTCCTTCCGCAAATGAACCATGACATCATCCCCAACTTGAAATTTCTTATGCCTCCTTTTCTCACCTACCTTACCCTTATATTGTGCATTCATCTTGATAACGTGCTTCCTCACCTCCTCATGGATGTTCATGAAATGTTATGTGAAATCCTCACTTTCAGCACTATTTACCTCTCCTTTATCTATCTTCCTCAACGTAGAAGCATTTCTAGGACTACTTGCATATACAATCAGGAAATGTGATTTATCAGTGCTCTTGTTGACATAATTATTGTATGCAAATTCTGCCTATGGTAAAATCAAATCTTATCCTATTAGCTTATCTCCAACCAAACATCTGAACAAATTTCCCATACTCCTATTCACCACCTATGTATGTCCATTAGTCTTTGGATGATGTGATGAACTAAACTTCAAATATGTCTTTAGCTTCTTCCACAATCTGTGCCAGAAATATCCAACAAACTGAGTGTGTTGATCTAAAACAATTCTCTTTGGAAAACCATGTAATCTCACCACTTCCTTGAAAAATAATTCTGCTACATGAATAACATCATTAGTCTTCTTGCAGGGAATGAAATGTGTCATCTTTGAAAACTTGTCAACTACCACAAAAATTGAATCATGTCCCCACTGAGTCCTTGGTAAACAAGGAACAAAGTCAATACTAATGTCCTCCCATGGCTTCTTTGGTACAGGTAATGGCTGATACAACCATGTATTGTGCTTTACTCATTTTTTCATTTGACATACTCTACAACTTTGTACAAAATTCTTGACATCTCGCTGCAACTGTGGCTAGTAATAATTCTCATTAACCAAAGCAAGGGTTTTATCTCACCCAAAATGTCTAGCCAATCCTCCACTATGCTTCTCCTTGATGAGATTCTCCCTCATACAACTTCATGGAATGCACAAGGGACTCCTCCTGAATAGCATACTGGGTATGTGCAGGATCATGGTATTCCAAATTATGGCCTTAAGTGGCAATGAAAAATTAGAAAATCAGGGTTAGTCAACTTGACGTAAAAATTTGAACATCTTATCAACCTTATGTGAAAAATTTGTAAGAATAGAATCTGTAAGAAATTGAATGTAGTTTCTAAACAACTAGCCCTTGTTTAAAAAAAATTAATCTAATTGTTCAAAATTCTAGATTTCAATGCAGTAGTACAATTTTTTAGGGAAAACATAAAAAGTACGTGTATGTCTGACCACATTAATCACAATCAAATGATGATATATTTTCACAAGATTCTAGATATAAGTAGTAGACTCATGTCTCGATGTGACACATATTTTTGTGTAATGTTTTTCCAAATAAATAATTAATTATGATTTTTTTGCTACAACTTATTCAGAATAAAAAAAATCTCGTGTTTGACCACCTTAACTAATTCTAAACTTTACAAAATTCAATGTTTTTTTGTTATAGTAGGTGAAGCATAGAATGTGATGAGTGTTTTGGATTTCAAAATGGTTAAAAAGTTTGAAAGTTATAGTTGTTTTACAATTAGTATTTCTATTAGGACTTTAAAGATAACTCAATTAAAAAATAAGTAATAATTACTTAGTGAACTCAAAATTTGACAACAATTGTATTGATGGAAAGTTGATAATGTCTTTAAGAAACCCTTTTCATTTCATCAATTTCAGGTGAAAAAATGGTCATCAGCTACATGATCGAAGTCTCGAGATCAAAATGAATCTAGTGAACATGTATGGGTTGACCATTCACGTTTGGCATTACCCAAGGCAAATACCAAGCCTAATCGAATATCCAAAAATTTTAAATATCCGATAATATCGAATATCCAAAATTTCCCGCCTAATTCTACATTTCATTTTGACTAGTTTTTTCAATTTCAACTTACATGTTAATTTTTTTTATGTTAATATTAAATGAGTCTAGTGTTTTTTTCAATTATAAGTTATATATTATAAAAAAAAATTTATTAATATTAAATGATAATAGAATAGCATTAGTATGATATAAATTTTTATATTAGTATTGTATTATATTGTTATTATTATTTATTTCTCTATTGTTTAATAGTATAATATTAGTATTAGATATTTATTAAAATATTTATATTATATGTTCAATAATACCTAAGGGGAGAGAGAGAGAGAGAGAGAGAGAGAGAGAGAGAGAGTTCTAAAATTGACCATAACCTAAGTCTTAACTCTAACTGTAACCCTGACCTCAACCTTAAACTCTAATTGTAAACTTTATCATAACCTTCCCTCCAAACTTAATCATATCCATGTACCCTAATATGAAACGAAATAAACTATATTATCTAATCACTAACCCTCATCCTAACCCCTTACCATAATTATAACCTTAACCTTAATCATAACTTTAATTGTAATTGTTAACATAATAATACTAATTGTCACTTTAATATTAATCTTACCCTACCCCTGACCCTAACCCTAACCCTACCCCTAACCATAGATATAATTTTAACCATTAACATAACACTACTCCTAATTTTAAGTTATTCACCCTAATTGTAACCATAACCCTACCATTGATAGTAGGTGATATGCTAAGGTTAACTGTGATACTAACCCTAATTATAACCCTAACACTAATAATAACCTTAAGACTAACCTTGATTACACCATTGACCTTAAATGCTACCCTAACACTAACCTTGATTACACAATTGACCTTAAATGCTACCCCAACACTAACCTTAACTGTAATCGAAATAGTAACCTTAACCATAATAGTAGCACAAACCGTCATACTAAACTAACCATAATATTAACCCTTATATAATTATAGAATAAAATTCATATAATATCCTAACCTTCTCTCTAACCTTAACATTAACCTTAATCCTATCACTACCACTAACATTAACCATAATAGTAACACTAATCGTAGCAGTAAGTCTTACAACAATATATTCAAATATTAAAAATCATAAAATATATATCCTTCTCGAGGCACCTATTTTCTTCAAATTGCAAGGTGTAGTAGGCACCTTTAGTAGGATTACTCTTAGCGTATTATATACACTAAAACTAATCGTAACATTAAGCTTTACATAATTATAGAATAAAATTCATATAATATCCTAACCTTTCTTCTAATCTTAACAGTAACCTTAACCGTAACCCTACCACTAACATTAACCATAATAGTAATGCTAATCATAGTAGTAACTCTTACAACAATATATTCAAATATTAAAAAACATAGAATGTCTGCCATGTAAGGTCGTGACTGCTACTAGTGTGTGTGTGTGTGTGTGTGTGTGTATATATATATATATATATATATATATATATATATATATATATATATATATATATATATATATATATATATATATATATATATATATATATATATATATATATATATATATATATATATATATATATATATATATATATATATATATGTATAAAATTAATGAGACAACATTACTATGAGCGACTAAATTTTCTAACCAAGGGAACAATGTTAACAAGAGAAATCACCTTAAGAAGATTGACTAACTGAACTTTCATCATTATGATCAAAGACTAACTCATCTAATATTAACTACATCCACATTCATTATGACAAGATGACAAATAACTAAATCACATTAATCTATTAATCACTAACTTTATTTTCTAACTATATCATAATTATTATTATTTTTTATTGATGACTTAACTTAATTAGTAGAACAATAAATTGATTAACTAGATTTAAAATAACATTACTTATAAATAAATAGTATAGTATAATTCTAAAAGATACAATCCTTTTCAAAAGTTCAATGCTAAACTACTTTGCATAATCTAATCTAAAACAAGTGCCACGTAGTGGCTAGTAGTTCTCAGATTTAATTATAAGCTTCATTGTAGATTAACTTAAATCTATTTTATTATATTTATTATAAATAGTATATATAATTGGATTAATAGTTATTTGATAAAAATGAAATTAATTTTTTTTTTAAATAAAGATTATAATATAATTCATAAGAATCTATGTATGACAATAATTTAAATTTTAAATATAATAAGTAATAGAGTCTATAATTTACTAATGTTGTATTTGTGAACTACATTTTTTAATATTATATAGTTATTAGTTTTTACATATGCACAATGACTTTTGTAATGTTTGATCTTTTCATTATTTTTTAATTAAAAGAGATATTATATAAAGATTATAGCTTAACATAGATAACATGTTTAGTATTTAATTTTTTTTATCAAAATAAATATTAAAATATTTTTCTTGCTCCGTAAATATTAAAATAATTTTAAATATAGTATTAAAAAAAATCATTGTGAACTTAATAAACTATACATAATAAAGATATCTTCTTTATTAAAATTAAAATTTATTACTTAGCCTTAAAAAAACTTCTAATTCTAAAATTTTATAGAGATAAATTTATAATTATTTTATTTATTTTAAAGTTTTTGTTTGAAACTATTTTATTTATTACATACATGTAAATATCAATTTTGGGTAATTAGTTTTCATCAACAATTCCTATCACACACTTAATGATTCATAATTATATGAAGAGGAAAGATTATGTCATGGATAAATGTATGTAGTGCTTATTTAAAAATATTATATTTATTTTTAAATAATAAAGTTTTAGTACATAAAAAATTGTAACATTTTTGAAAAGAAAAAAAATTGTCGTATATTATTAATAGGACAAAGAGTTATAAATTATTTTTGAACATTTAGTGAAGAATTTCGATGCGCATAGAGATGTTTTAATAAAATTTTTAAAAAAGAACTTTTATAATGTATTATATTCACAAGACCAGTTATGCAAGAAATCTAAGATGTCGTATATTATTAATAGGACAAAGAGTTATAAATTATTTTTGAACATTCAGTGAAGAATTTCGATGCGCATAGAGATGTTTTAATAATTTTTTTTAAAAAAGAACTTTTATAATGTATTATATTCACAAGACCAGTTATGCAAGAAATCTAAGAAATCTGTGTATATTCATCCAATGAGATGATAAAAATTAATTTCTAGATATTATAAACTTAAAAAATTTGCATCTATATTTTAGAAATGAAAAAATTTATAATAAAATATAAAATATAATTTATTTTCACTCGTGTAAAAAAATTTATTTAATTATTAGTTAAGATTAAAAACTCAAAAACTGATACAATAGTACTTAGCCTACCGACAATACTAATAATGAAAATTTATTCTAATCAAATGAAAACATATTGAACAAACACAAAATCATAAATATCCTCTACAAAGTTTAGAATCTTAAACACTTAAGAGAATTGATTCCCTTAAATTTCTTAGAAAAATGAGATTCTTAATTTCTCAGAAAATGAGATTCTTAATGAAACATATTAATTACGGTTCTCTAACATTTCAATCCTTCCACATAAGCAATGTAGTTTCATAATATAATTGATAATTATAAAGGGACGAGATTTCTAAACTTAGTATGTGTTCTTAATTCCAAATTAGATTATGTGAGATAAAATCATGGTTTGGACTGCAAACAGTGATGAGTATACGCTAACCTCACTAAATTAACACCCTGGATTGTGTTTTATTTTTCTGAGAAATACTAACAGCAGGTGAAACGATTAGATTCAATGACCTAAAATAACTTTCTCGCCACTAGTGATGAAATGGGGCATTGAAACAGAATATGGACATCCATCAAAGCATAATGAAGTTGTATTTTGTCAAAAACTATGGTTGGAAAAATGCACGTAGATATGTATGCAAATTTTGAAAGCAGAAACAAAGCATGCCAACAATTTGCTTCAAGGATGCATCCTCTTGAAAGGTAGAGATAACATTTATTTACAGGGTGAATGCAGATGATGAAGGGATACTTGGTAAATGAGATAAAACTAATCTTGACACTAGTATCAGAGCTGAAACCAGACAAATGGGCGCTTACAATCTATGCACGGTGACCCTCAAACTTCCACACGGTTATACTATTCAAACAAGATAATAGCATTTCAAAGAATTCATAATGCTTATTCAAGACAATTGATTGATAAGAGAAACCCATTATGCGACCATGAGCAAGTAGGACACGACGCTAAATATGGAGAAATTAGACTCCATATTGAAGATCGGTTTGGTCGGGATGATGCTCCTATGCAATCAGTGGGAAGGATATGGCGGAATATATATATATATTATGCCGAAGGTGTTTTATATATTAAACGCATCCGGCTGAGTTAAGGCGATCCACGGCAGTCTCTTGCTCCGTACCAGTGCGAGACGATTGAAATCATCCAATGCATTTATTTCATTCGCTATTCATTGGGTATCCATATTTCTTATGTTGTTCATTGGTTATCCAAAAGGTAGGACAGGTGGCGGACGATTGCAAATCTTTTTACGGTCCGATCTTTCCAATTTTGTTTTCATTTTGTCCGTTCTGCATTGCCGGACTCAAATCCCAGAGTGAAGTTAACCCTGGAGTTGCAGTGTGGTTAGAATAGGTCGTACCAGGCCACCTACAAAGCTGAAAAGGGGACGCCTGTCTCCACCTACGTCTTCGTTGATTGGCCAGAGCGACCGCCTCTTGCTGCAAGCTTTCCAGCTCTTTGGAATCGATCAGTCCCGCGGCGTAGGCCACCACTTTCGCATGCGACTGTACCTGCATTTATACAGATTACGTTTGCCAGCTATTTTCCTATTTTCGCAACACTGTGATTGTCAAAATGGGAAGTGTGCCGCTAGCAAAATATATTATGTGCTTAAGAATTAACTAGGCAATTTACGCGCATACAAGCGCACATATATAATGTCATCTGCATTTGCATATCTATAAGCATAAATATTTGTGTGTGGGCATAAGCTCCTCCTAGCAATTGCGTATTTAAGATATCAATACACGGAATATATACCGTGTATATATGACATTTCCAGGACAAATCGGCACATACACAATAACATATGCATAAACACGATGTATAGCTCAGCTATCAGTTCCAGAAAAAAGACATACACACATACACGTTTGCACAGACAATGTATAGATACAAACAGGTGCAACTTTAAACTATTTTTTCAAGTGGGTATTCAAGATTTTAAAACAGTTGTGTATGTATAAACATGTGTTTCATCTTTTAACAAAGGATACCATACAAATTAATCATCCATCAAAAATCCCAACACCGAGAAGTGCATACACGCGGGTGTAAACATGAAAATATTGCATGTTTGCGCTAAATCCAACGAGTGGGTATGAAAAATTTCAAGACTTACAGCCCAATAATGCTCATCGGAGAGGTTCCATCCCCCTCTATAGCGCTTGAAATAATCAAGTGGGTCGCGTCTATAAGTTCGGGTCTCTGCTAATACTAGCGAACTATTGTTCTCCACAATAGCAGGTGCCGCGGCAAGCACAGACGACTCCAAATACCCCACACCTAATAAGAACAAAATATCTTCTATCATTAACTCTTCCAAATCATTTTTACTTGTTTATCACGAGAAAAGCATCTGTGACTCTTACCATGAATTAGAATTGTTTCCTCTTCAACCGCAAATGCACCATGAAAACTAAACAAAAGCGTCACCAAGAGTATACACACTGAATATACTTCCAATTGGTGTTGTTTCAGGTAGGCCATTTTCATTTGCTTATCTTCTGGTTGAGCAAGAAGGGAATTCTTATGTTGTACTCGGTGTTAAATAGGTACCTTCCAATCTCAGCATTTAATTGATCTTTATGAATAATAGGAGTGGAAGCGAACCAGCTGTCGTGCTCAGACTTGACACGTATCAGTATTTTGAAATATATATTTAACAGGTGTTTCTTGGTACTCAATTTTTTACTGCTAAACCCATTGAAAGCAAAATAAAATAATAAAATTTCCCTGCATTCTTCGTGTAACTCGGCGCACGCTGTAATTTAAATCTGCCGGTTTATGCCATTTTGCCTGCACAGAGAATAATTATGTGTGTCCACATTCAATACATAATACAGGGACTTCTTCTCGTCTCAACGCGTGCTGTAACGGGTTTATTGATGATGCCACTGTTGGAAGCCTCTCGGGTTAATAAATGTTTATTAATTAACTTTGCTAAGCTTTTACATTTCATGGATTTCCATGATTGCGAGGATGCAAATAAAATTGGTGATAGAACTCATTCTAGGATCTTTGATAGAAGCAAATAAAATTGAAGAAAACCCTCATTCACTATTTCCCACGTGGCCTACGTTCTATACGGAATCTGTGGAGTGAATCGCAGCAAATGTCGGCGGGATGGAAGAAGTAAATTTGTAAATTTTTATTCAAATATTAATTATATCAATTATAATCCATAATCTAGATAATAGTAAATATTCAGTCACCGCCAATCCTAAAGAATAAAAAGTAAGGGTGAGTGAAGCACTGTAAATTACAAGCCCCAAAGTAAAATGAGGGCAAAAATTTAAAAAGAAGTTATGACTCCCATTTGGCTATAACTCAACACCTTTAAGATCCAGTTAAGAATAAAAAAATATCAATTCCCTTAAACTGTATGCATATCACCAAGAAATGAAAAAAATGATGTAAAAGTGAAACACTTGAGAGTTCTTTGTAGCTGCCAAATTCAACAAAGAAATCATAAAAAATTTGTATATTCCAAGACAGAAGCCTAAAATGATGGAGATTCGTGACCTAGGTAAGCGCGCCAAGAAACATGTGGCAAAGGAGCCGCCAGCTTGCCTATTGTAATGTTGAATTTGTATTTTCTAATTTTTAAAACTACGTATTAAAAAAATCAAACTACACCTAACTTATAAATGAACAATATAATCAATTCAAAGTTTAAAATTAAGCACACTGCATTCCTTGTTTTTTAAATATTGTAAATTAAAATTTAATTTAAATTTTGTAATTTCAACAATATAGTAATTTGAAAATTTATTTATTTAATTATTTAAATTATTGAAAATATTATATTAACATTTAGATAATTTTAGATTTATTTCTGTTTCAAATATATTATAATTGAATAGAAGTTAATATTAATATTTAGTGTTTATTTGTAGTTAGTTTTTAAATAATAATTAGAAATTTATTGTAATAAATTACTATCTAAATTATTAATAAATAAATAAAAAAGAAATAAAGAATATAAATATAAAAATAAAATAACATAACATCTATTCAGAGTAAAAATTGCATACTGAGTTGCAATTACTAGTTTATTTATTTATTGCAAAAGCTTTAAGTTCTTTAAGAACTTAGAAAACAACTGAAATTGGCAGATCGGTGAGGGTCAAACAATAAGGGGATTGATGAAAGAGAAGAGTTTAAGAAACGAATAGATGAAGAGACATCGAAGGACATGAGATGGAACATTTGAGTGCATGCAATGTGTGGAATCAAAGACTTCGCACCTGATTTAGGTGACAGAATGCCTCAAGAAGATGACGTTTCTGGAAAACAACCTCGCGTCCTTGTTTCCAGTGATGAACTAGATGCGTCTTCTGGCTACTCACACTTTTCCAATTGCCTAAAACTGCCTCCAAAGTTGTAACCACGAACAACTACGTAGCTCCCAAAATGTTTTGCTTTCTGTTTTTTCCTTAAAATGAGCAACACGATCTACAATGAACAACCCCCAAAAGTGATACACAGCTCCCTCTATAACGTGGCCCTCGATAGATTCAAGTCCAAGGAAAATCAAGGGAGACTCCTAAGCAAGCGGCTAGTCTAGAATCATCTCCCAAAACGATAATCGAGTAGACCAAGGCACAAGATAAGGGAGTTCTCTGGCTGTAAAAATGAATAATCCATATTGAATCGACATCCTGAAGGTTTTTTTTTTCCAGCTTCCCTACACTATCCGCTAGGACATGTATCATAACATAGCCAACAAAACGGTTGCCAATTCCAACGCAATGCAAAATAGAAACCTCTTGTTCTCTCCCATCATTAATGTATTTATGGAATGAACAGCCCAAAAAGGACGCCCATAGAAAGAAAGAAATAAAATAACGTCTTCAGCCAAATCATTTAAGACAATAAAATTTGCGTTGTGGCAGTAAAATCAAAGCGAGATTATTTATTGCAAGATGCAACCCAGCTGGCATGCGATGCCAAGGAGAAGATAACCCAATTGCGCGAGTTTCTAAGATAGCACCTCCCGAAGACGTCAAGTAAGGGGAGACCATTAAAATGCCACTCCACCATAAAGTTAATAATGCGTTAGCAGGGGTCCATCCTTAATTGTCCTTCCAACGCTAATCATAACATGGAGAATACTAAGTATTCAATTAATCACATGGGTTTCATGGTTTTAGTTATGAGTGGCTAAAATGCATTTGATTAGACAATTTGTTTGTATTTTTTAAATAAATTAAAATTAACAAAAGTATTGTAGTATAATTTTTAAATAAATTAATAAATACAAATAAATTATCTAATTAGATGCATTTTGCGCATGAGTTTCACATCTCCCACCAAGATGAGTGGAGAGTGACATCTCAAAATAATAATTTAGTTATGTCAACCATTAAAGATATTTAACCTCTACTTTATAGCATTCCTACTATGATAACATTATTACTTAAAATTCACTTTTAAAATGCCAACTCCACAATAAAGTTAATAATGCCTTATCAAGGGTCCATTCTTAATTGTCCTCCCAACGTTGATCATAAATGGTTTGGCATCGATAAGACTAAGCATTCAATTAACCACATGGCTTTCACGTATCCCACCAAGATGAGTGGAAAGTGACATCTCAAAATAATAATTTAGTTATGTCAACCATTAGAGATATTTAATGTCTACTTTATAGCAGTCCTACTACCTAAGCAACTTATTATGATAACATTATTGCTTAAAATCCACTTTTAAAATGCCAACTCCACCATAAAGTTAATAATGTCTTAGCAGGGGTCCATTCTTAATTGTCCTCCCAATGCTGATCATAAATGGTCTGACATCGATAAGACTAAGCATTCAATTAACCACATGGGCTTCATGTCTCCCACCAAAATGAGTGGACAGTGACATCTCAAAATAATAATTTAGTTATGTCAACCATTAAAGTTATTTAACATCTACTTTATAGCATTCCTACTGCCTAAGCAACTTATTATGAGAACATTATTGCTTAAAATAATTAAGTTTATTAATGGATATTGACACTAACATTACCTAAATTAATTAATCATTAATATTAATGCTTACCTAACATAAATTATTTAATCAAGCTTCTAATTCTTGTTAAATCAAGAAAATCATTAAAGCACCTTAGTATATACATGCTTAATACATAATGAACGCAACATAGAAATACATATCTTATAAATTATTCACCAATATTAATTAATGCTAATTAACATTATTAACAACATGTCCAAAGATAAAGTACCTTTATTAATGATAATAAGTTAATATAATAATAGCAATAAAATTTATATTTAGAATCTTCATGTTGCGAGTACTAATAGATTATCGTTGTGATCAAAATCATCTCGCTCCATATACGTTTAGTGTTAATCTATTGATAATCAACTGCATCTCACATCAAAGTAGTAGTTAAATAGACACATTACTATTTTACATGAAAGAATTGGTTAAATCAACTAATAACATAATGACGTAATTAAATATCAAAATGTATTTAACCCAAGGAAGAATCAAATCCACAAAAGACACCATCATACACTCACAAATTCCAATATGAGGTCCTAAGCATGAAGTCATGGCACCACCAAATATGAGGGGAATTACACACACTATGAGATTATATTTCAAACTATGTACAAAATGAATGTCAAGAATGGACTTCTTACCAAGCATTGTAAACACATTGATTGCACCTTTACCCTTGGCTTCCACTCTATTATCATCAACTAATTTTACTTCTAATTATACTGAGGTATCCAAGCTTTCAAACAATTCTCTATTTCCTGTCATATGATTGCTACAACCATTGTGTAGAAACTAAAATTCACTTAAACTATCTTGAGCTACATGGCATATAATAAATCATGTCCTTGAACTTCTCTCAAAAAAATTTATATTTTGTTCTCCTATATCAACTTGTTTCTTTTGACATTCATTTACAAAATGTTCATACTTCTTACAATAATAACATTAAATATTAGATTTATCATACTTTGTGATGACTAGTTATTATCGTGTCTTCTAGAATTGAGACTTTGATTTATCCTTCCTCCTAGATCAAGAGTACTTATTCCTTCTCTTTGAAAATTGCTTCTACGTCTTCCCCTCGACCTTGAATTTCCTCTTCTTTTTCCTCTCCCATTTTTCATCTATGTTTTGAAAGCATTCTACAATGAAGTACCATTAGTTTGGTTCCACATGTTCTCATGTGATAACAATGATTCAAACAATTCAGCTATAGATATATAATTTGGATAGATCTTTAGTCTCCTCAATGGAAACCATGACATCAAAAAAATGACTTAGAAAACTTCTAAGAATATTTCCTACAAATCTTTGACTTGACAAATTATCACCATTTAGTCTAATTTGATTAACAACATTCATAACATGAGTGTTAGGAATAGTCCCAAGAGATAACTAAGAGGGGGAGTGGGGGTTTAATCAGTTATCTACAAGATTTTATTCTTTATCCAATTTAGCACAGAAGAACATTAAGCACATACACAACAAGATAATACTTAATCTTAACACCAGAATTTTGGTTACAGGGAAACCAAATAGGTAAAAACCCCAATGCGAATTAGCACCCACTATAAACTACACTAGAGTATAATGATCCTTGTTAGAAGATCTTACAACACTGTTAGGAGTTGATCTTTACAATGCATGAAGTACAATTACCTGGTCAAGGGTCAGACCTTGTTAGGAGTCTTTTACAAATAACCTTGTTAAAGGTGAGGACACACTATCTGGGAGCACATTGCTCAAATGGTGAAGGCTACAACCTTCGGCACAATAGATACACACTATATCTGGATCTTGGTGAACTGGGAAGTAGACCTGCTATCTTGATCAATTCCAATGAATAGCATATACTCTCTGCTTCTTCACATAGATCTTAAACTAATGATTGATTCAACTATACTATCTTAGTACATTCACATCTTCTACTTTGCTCTCTCAATCACACCTAGCAATGACAACTGACTGACTATAACTATCCTTCTCTGAATGATATAATCAAATCGGCTTGTTAGAACCTTCTTTAAATCATATTAGAGAAACAATATAACTCTTCAACAACATCTCCAATGACTAAACCAAGCACACAACACAAAAAGGGACAGCGTAACTCAATATGAGTAGATGCGTCGCTTCACATTGTCGGCTCCATCAAATTAACTGAAACTTTATTCTCAAGCTGAAATACGATATGCACTCTTGACCAAACATTCTTAACTAATCACCAAACATGCATATCAAAATGATAGGCGCAACTGCTGAAATAATATAAACATTGTTGGCTCCACTAGATAAACTCTAGATATTGTCATTGGCTAATAGAAACATCATAACTCTACTTGTACTGCACAAATAACTCTACATCCATGGAAATAGCTTTACAAACATGTCTACAACACAAATATAAATGCACAAGGCTCCAACATAACCATACTGAGAATTACATATAAAACTTTGTTTGCAACACTGTTAGGAACACTGCTAATACAAACAACTACACAATTGTTTGTACTCAGAATCAACCTTTGCATCTAAGATGTCATGCTGATCACATATCCATACAACATATGCTCAAGGCTCTTTACATAGAACTATAATGCATGTTGCTTACCATATGTTGTCATCAGTGACAAACATACAGTCAACAATGGTTTGCTGCAAATCTCCAACAATGAGCTAAAAATTGATCTACTGATTCTAAATATTTTATTATTTTTGTAAATTCTTAAACTCTCTTCTAGGTTCTTGCAATTTTTCTATTTTAACCTTAGATGAATCATAATCTGTGGTTTCTAATATCATCCAAGTATTTTTGGTTGAAGATGCATTTTTAATTCCTTGAAAAATTAACTCTTCCATAATCGTTTGAATAAATTGCAAAGTGTAATTCCCCTTCCATAGTCTAATATTTTTAATATGTTATGGTTATTTTAGGATGACAAATTATATGTTAGGATATCATTGATGGTTATGATTTTACTGACCCCATACTTGCATGTGTATGGTTGATGTGTTTATTTTATATTTATGTTTGACATTCGTGATGTGGTTGAGGGACAGAGTCATAGTTACTTGCTTGTGAGATCCACACGATCGGCTGATCCTCGCCATTTCTTGTTTATATTTATACATGTATGTACATGTTTTTCTTTTATGTAGGTTTGCAGGTACCAAACATCAACTTCCCTAAATTGTCAAGATGAGCGTGCCCTATTGCAAAATCTCAATGGTAAGAGAGGGGAGATAACATACAAATCCAAATCCAAACCCTAAACTATTGATTGTCCTAAATATTGGGCAAGTATATGTTTCTACCCTTCCGAGTTCATCAAGGTGACATGAATTTGGGAGCCCTTCCTTGGTGCCTGTTTGATACAGAGTTAGTCATTTTTTGGATTTTGGGAGTCAAGTGGATTTGTTTGTGTGAATTATTTGATTTTATTAATTAATTTAGGAGTAATTTTGAGATTTGAATATTTATATTTTATGAATGTGGTGATTTTGGTTATAGAGCATATTTAATTATTAAAGGTAATTAAATACCTTTGTTAATTAAATTATTAAATTAAACTATTTAAATTTGGATTAAAGGGTTTAATTGACTATTAAATCGTATTATAAATTAAAGGGTATAGTCGATCTATTTAAGATTTGATTTATTAGTTTGCATGATTTATTTGTGCTAAAGTATTTATTATTTAACTAAATAATTATAAGCAATTTAAGTTGCACATCTGGTTTAAGTGAAATTGAAATTATAATTAAAGTTAAAAGTTGAGCTCGAGTTTTATTTTAAATGTACTTTATTTATTTTTGAGTTATTTTCTTATCATGGATCTAGAGAGGGAGTTGAGTTCTGCTTTGGGTTTACATGTTTTAGAAACCCTAGGAGGGATAGGTTTTCTTTATGTAGGGATTTTGGGTATTATCTTCATTACGTCTATCAGGTTTTCGAGGAGCTTATTGGTTCCTGATTAGGAGTTTACACTCAAAGAGACACCAATATGCCTCTGATGGATATTAAGGATTGGTTAGTTCCAAATGTGGGCAATCTATAGGCAACTGGACCAACTATAGGGATGGATTTTCCCTTTTCTGCTTCTAGCTCTGTGAAACCAAGGCAGGTACACCTGATCCAATAGTACTAACTCTGATTGATAGTTCTAACTCTGCCCCTTATTTCTTTATTGGATCCTTCAACAGATGATTATAGTGAGAGAATACTAAATAAGAACCTATTGTTCATTGATCCTCCATCACTGGGTAGGACAATACATAAATGTAAATGAAAGTAAAAACTAGTATTGATTTAATGTTTCTTGCAGAGTGTAAACAATCATGCAACACATGTAACAGCACAAGGGATACTAGCTTATGATCAGTGCCTTATCCATTGGGCATCATACCTAAAGCAGACATGAAATACAAGAACAACTACTAAATTCATCTGAGAAACTAAGCCATAAACATAGTCAAACATCTCTTACACTCCTTGTAGATATCCTTCCTGATTGAACCCAATAAATCTATGCTTCACTCAGAGGCTTTTAACCTAATCCTAGATCAGGGCTGAGAGACAAAACACATACACCAGTAACCTAATGCAATGAGTTAGAAAACTCAAAATTCATCAAGAACAACTGAAGGAGAGATCCAAGAATGTGAAACTATATTAAGTATGTGGGTTCAAATCCTTGTATTACAAACTGATTCAGTGATGCCATAGACAATATGCAAAAGATACATAAGTCTTCTTCCTAGTATTGATACAGAAGCAAAAATGTTACAACCTGGACTGAGGATACACACTTGGCTTTTTAGCTTCCTATGTCAAGAAATTCTAGCTAGCCTCTCAAAATGATTACAAAATTCCCTTTATACCAGGGCTACAAAGAAAGCATGATCATTTCAAAATAAAAAATTCAAAATCACCTAACCACACTGAGAAATAAACATAGACATGATAGGGGTCAAGCCATAGCAATTGATAATCCACTCTGCCCCACTCCAGCCGCTCAAAAATTGATTTTCGGTACCTCCTGCCACCCAAAACATTCAACAAGCCCAAACAGTCACATGCATTGCGCGGGCTTTAACCCTTTTAACCATTTTCCCCCAGCTGCATAGCTGCGCAGTCACAAACCTAACTGCCATAGGAAACGGGCTCCAAAATATGCTTGGTCGCATGATCACATAACCTAAAAATAGGTTATGCGAACATGCGACAACCCGCTATCCACTTGCCTTTTGCATAACCGCCGATGCCAGACTGTGGCCACAAAAGGTTATGTCACATGTTTGCAAGCTAAAAAATTAGCTCACACGAACATGCGACAAGCCGCTACCATGCACCCTACCGGCCGTCAAAACACCACCGAGAAACCCTACCTGGGCCCGCGTTCAAATCCACCATCTCGCCAGCACGAACCAACCAGAAACTACCATGACACCTCCTACCAGCGAGACCACCAAGAAAATACAGACATGCCCTAGGGACACATGGCAAGTGGTCGCATGATCGCATGTCAGAAAAGTCTGACATGCGGCCATGCGACAACCAACCCCCCGGCTGCCACATGTTCACCTCCGGGACCATTGCCAAAGAAGCCACCAACTACGAATAATTGGGACCCATGCGGACAGATGGCAAGTGGTCGCATGATCGCATGTCAAAAAAGTCTGACATGCGGCCATGTGACAGCCAATAAGAACGTGCCATTTGTCCCCCCTCTGACACCTTGAAGGAATTGGCCCCATATCGTTACACTTGCGCAGTTGAGAGAATGCCAGCAAACAGGGAACTAGTGTGAGGTCGAAAACACACAATGTTTTCGATGAAAGAGGATCGAAAACACACAAAGTTTTCGACACGTCAACAGATAAGCGCATAAAGCTGGAAGAAAAAGGGGTCAAAAACAACGTAGGTTATCGGCAAAAGATCGAAAAACATCATGGATATTTGTAAACACTGTGGGTTTTCGAGACTGTGGCAAATTTTAAAGTTTGCTTCCCGCAGACCTTAGAACTTGAAAATCTTACTGGGTTTTGTGAATTAGGAGATGCACTTGGGCTGAAGCAAGGTGACACATAAATTACTAGGGGTAGGACACTTGACAAACACTTGCAAGGGAGAGGCCAATCTCATGAGACTTTGCAATGACAGAAAATTGGCCTAACAGTGGCTCTAGTTGGGGATGCATGGCTCTTGCAAGAATGGCAAGAATCCAAATCTCTGGGAAGAAGCAGACCAATCCACAAACACATTCATTTTCACTCCATAAATCTCAAAACTCAAAACTCCAAGGCTCTCAAAAACTGGCTCCTTATTCCAACTAACACTACTGCTGAAGGGAAACAACTGTACATATTTACATCAACTAGAACCTCTGTGCCCTGTCAATCATTTACCTCTATCAAACACTTGGTCCTCATCCCTCTGCATAGAGATGACCCTGGAATTTTTCCTTTCATGTACATGGTCAAACTCATGAAAACTCTTGACAGGCAAATCCACAAGAATGTAATAAGTGTATTCATCTTTGCCCAGTGTATGAGGATCAAAATCTATCTTATCATACCAAACTACCTCACACATACACTCTTCAGAATCAAGAGTAAAATTAGCTTGCAGCAAAACTTTGTAACCTCTTCCCATTACATCTTGCAAGCTAATGTAAGGCTGATCATCATGAAATGTGAGTACACTTACCAG
This sequence comes from Chamaecyparis obtusa, assembly GCA_027943335.1. Lineage (NCBI taxonomy): Eukaryota > Viridiplantae > Streptophyta > Pinopsida > Cupressales > Cupressaceae > Chamaecyparis > Chamaecyparis obtusa. The sequence continues at coordinate 2,857 of BSBK01013189.1, read as the reverse complement.
TTGAGAATTAACATCATCTTTATCACCATGTTCAGCACTTGAACTCAATTCAAAACTAAAATCCTCATACTCACATCCATCCAACTCAGAAACATAATCAACACCCTGCAAATAATTACTGCAGCAACTATGAAAAGAAAAACTTTCATAGCAAGGCATGTCTTCAAGCTCATCGGAAACTAGTAGACTATCACAAGCATCCCTTTCATCACTAGCTAGATCCTCTTGGAAACAGACATATTCTGGTTGAAAAAGCTTTGGAAACACAGTGCAGTATATTTTCAAAATATCATAACTCCTCACTGTTTCCAAATCTGAAAAACACATTTCAAGAGGAAAATCACTTCCCCTTTCCTCTTCAGTTTCCAATGCAGACCTGGCATTTGAATCAACCGGATAAGCAGTATTTACATTCACTTTACAATCTAGTTCTTCCTTATCTGGCTAAAACAAAATATTGATTTCTTCTTCCATATCTCCATAGGTCTCCACCGAAAAACCTTCAATCACTGGCACATATAAATCTGAAAGTGGGATCATACTAACATCTCCATACATGTTCTTATCTTCAAAAAGAAACTTACCTTCATATTCACAACTTGAGTGATGTTTATCAATAAACCCTTGTTGGTTCAAATTCATCACACTTGTAGACTCATGATCGGTATCAAAAGAATCATACTCACATTAATACCACCTATCTTCATTTAATTCATGCAAAAATGCTACCCGGCTATCATCATTCGAACCATAACTATCCACTTCATTACATGAACATTCATCATCAGAAAAAGACTAATTACAAACATTACTAATCATACCTTCATCTGATACACTTTCAGCATAACCCTCTTCTGATAGACAACTATCTGGTTCATTGTCATAATCTGAAGGTACACATTCATTGGACTGAGCAAGTTCTCTGTCCATGGCTCTACACATCTCTAGTTCTTCAAGTTTCTTACCATTAATGGCAAGAGCTAACTCCAGTTCTTCAATTTGCTGCAAGCGCCATGCATACAATCATTCATCATATTGAGTTTCAATTGGATATTCATCAGCAATAAGTTCATCATCCACACAAGCTTCAGTTACAATGCAATCTTCTTCTTCAAGTGATGCAAGATATGGCTATAAGTTACTTTCCTCTACATGATCATGGATCATATCCTACCTAGAAAACTGAGGCACATCACTAACAGGGACAAGAATATGCCGATATGGCTCTAAACCTTTTAGTGCATCCCCTTTCCTACTATCTACCACATTCTGAGAATGAAAATCAGCAGCAACATGTGGTCTTCTTACAACATGATATCTCCAATTAGATTCAATATTCATTGCAAACTGAAAAGCCTGATACAAAGTTAGTGGTTCCTTGTTCCTTAAGTCAAAATTCAAATTCTTATCAAAAGCATTCAAGTAGATGATCAAACAGATAGCATCACTTGGCCTGCACTTCCCAGGGATATTTTCCCATGTCTTGATAAATCTGGCATTGAAACTAGGAACCAACTCATCTTCTTCCATTTGTATATCCACAAGGGCCTTAAGCATGTCAAAGTCATTCACCCTTTCAGGAAATCGGACTAAGAAACTTGCAACTAAATCATTCCATGAAGAGATGTCATTATCATGCAAACATGAGAGCCAATCCCTTGCATCTCCTATCAGTGATCAAATGAATAATCTCATTATCACATCTTCATGCTCAACACCATAGTCACACATCAGATCTGAAAAATTTCTAGCATGTTGATAGGCAGACTCAAAGCTTTCCCACTGAACTTCGGTAAAAATTTTATAACATTTAGGGGAATGGAGTTTGGGTAACCAGGTATACCAACAAAATTCACAGCTGGGTAACCTCTTAAGCAAAAATTTCCTTTAATACCCATGACTTAACAAATCTTTTCAAAGGAGAAAAACCATTTACCATTGAAATTCTTGAAACTTAATTTGAAAAGTCCTTTGAAACCACTACACACTTAGAAAAGGGAGAAATACCTAGAACACCTCCTGAATGCTGCTACCTTCTTCTCAACTAAGTGCAGTCCCAACAAAACTGCACAACTCAGGTTCTATAGCATAGATTCACCACCTCTCTTTAGAGGACACAAACTTACTGATCCGTCTTGAAACTTCAATAGACTCTAAGCACTCCCACAGCAAAGCCACATGTAAATCAATCAGCAAATCCAGGTAACACACTGCAAATCTGAAAAGCAATTCTCAGATTGGAAAGCATATGAGACTCTTCCGCAGACTGAAAAAACAATAAGACTCTGGGATGATCCAGCCAAGCAAGGAAGCTTGCTATCATTTACTTCTTCCCCAGCAGAGTCACCATCTTGCTGGTGACTCAGATGGGCCAAACAAATCTGGTCAAAAGATATGATATTGTAAAATTTGTTACCGTAACCAAAGCTCCTCAATAGGTTTTCTTTATGTTCTCCCCAGCAAAGTCACCATTTTGTTGGTTCCTGATCAGGATTTTACACTCAAAGAGACACCAATATGCCTATGATGGATATTAAGGATTGGTTAGTTCCAAATGTGGGCAATCTATAGGCAACTGGACCAACTATAGGGATGGTTTTTCCCTCTTCTACTTCTGGCTCTGTGAAACCAAGGCGGGTACACCTGATCCAATAGTACTAACTCTGATTGATAGTTCTAACTCTGCCCCTTATTTCTTTATTGGATCCTTCAACAGATGATTACAGTGAGAGAATACTAAATAAGAACCTATTGTTCATTGATCCTCCATCACTGGGTAGGACAATACATAAATGTAAATGAAAGTAAAAATTGGTATTGATTTAATATTTCTTGTAGAGTGTAAACAAGCATGCAA